>VZRU01018715.1:88573-135880 GCA_013398155.1 Pedionomus torquatus
AGCTTCTCATCCATGAGCACTGCCAAGTCCTTCTCCTCAGGTCTGCTCTCCAGCCATTCCTGCCCAACCTGTATTTGTGCCTGGGATTGCCATGTCCCAGGTGCAGGACTCTGCACTTGGCTTGGCTGAACAATGTGATTTGCACTAGCCCACCACTGATACTTAAACATCTGTATCTGGAAAAGACTAAGGCTCGTGGAATCCAAAATAACACGAATGCTACACACAAGCTTCTACCCTATTTACAACTGCAAAGACTTTGTGAAAAGGCAGCAACCATCATTTACAAAACAAAACAAAAAAAAAAAAAAAAAGAAAAAGAAAAAGAAAAAAGAAAAAAAGCTGGTGAGCCTTCTGTAGCCCAGCAGCAATGCAAAATTGGCATTTTTAGAGAAAAAACGCAGCACCCAGCAGCTCCAGACTAATAGCTCATTTTCCAAGGCAGAGTAAATACAGCACCTTGAAATAAAAGTAAGCACTGCACACTAGCCGAGAATGAATACTATTTATTTTTACATTTTGTGAGATGGATAACTGGAGGCCCTGTTTTACTGATATGGGCAGCCAATTGTGGCTTGCCTGTGCCTCAAGAGTAGAAAAATGAGCTGTAAAAGGACCTCAGGATAGCCAGATCCACACTAACAAAAAGCCACTTTTTATTTTTTTTCCCACAACCAGTGGATTCAAGTGGCATGGGAATTCCTGTGCTGAGTTTATGGATTCACAACTCCTTCCTATTGAATTACTTGTTAGAGCAACAGGGGTGGGGAAATTCTTTTACATTTTAAACACTTTTCTCTTTGTGAACATTTTGACACGGATTTAAAGATCAGTTGTCTCTAAAATAACCACCAGGCATCTCGTAAGTCTGGTAAGGATTTACTTGGTAAAATTGCTTGGTTTGTATTATCCTGTAAAGCAACCTAAGTGCTCAATAGTAGCGACCTGTAGCTTTAAAATGTATCCAGTTGCATTGCAGAACAACAAAAATCAACAGAACTGCTGGAAGTCAGTGATGAGTTTTGGACAAGTGCATCAGGGTTTACAGAGTCTGCCTACAGTATCAGAAAACCGAGCACATTCTGGCTTTTACAGAGAGCAAAGACACATGTGGATTTTTACCTCTAATTACCTGTCCTCCAGATGCTGAAATAAAATGAAGAGTACCTCTCTTTTTTTTGCTCTTAGTTTTATTATAAAAATCAACATTTCATTTGTTACAACTCAGTTTATAGTAATAATTGGAAAGGATTTTTGTACAAGGTTTATATACACCTTACAAGTAAAGCACTTTATTTTACAAAAAAAAAAAAAAGTTAGTGAATAAGTGAATAGGGCTGACCAAATGTTGGTCATTATAATATAAATACATCCTTGCAAAGCACCATCGTACCAAAGTTGATGAACAAGAGACGCCAGCTGGCTTGAAGACAATGACAAACAGTGATTAAAGCTTACAAAAAAGAACAAACAAAACAAAACAAAAACCAAACAAAAAACAAGATTAAAAATCTGAAAGCAGCACCAGATCCTTCACTTGCAAACAAGGCTAGTTCAGCTTAAGCCTGGTGGTATCCTCTTTACAGAAAGACACTTTCATTTTCCCTCCCTGACTCTTCCACTGCCTGGCTTAAGGCTACAGCCATTTTAATCAGGACTTCAAAGCAGCTCCTTGTTCATTTAAAAAAGGGGAAGAAGAGTGCTGGCCATTAGTCTCATCATTGCAATCACGCTGGGTGCTACTAAGACAATCTCTGGCCCAAATCAAATACGGATGGTTTACTTACCCTGCCCTGCCTGGATTTGGAGTGGATCACCCAGTCCCTATATGAATCCTATGCTGACATCGCCCCCTGAGCTGCCCTTTTTAAAGATGGAAAGAAAATGGCCCATCTTGGATCACTACTCTACCTTATTTGCTTTCTTTTAGTAAAATGAAGGAATGTTTGGCAGCCATTTCCAAGCTATTAACTTATTTTTAAGGTGCATCTGCCACCTGCCATTTAAGTTAAAGGTTAATTTTCAAGCAGTAAGCCCATGTAAATGCAATTTAAAAAAATCTCACGGCTAAGAAAGCAATTTCTGAATAACAATTTTCTAATTATTTTTGTACCAAATAAAACAGCTAATTTTTGTTGTTGTAGAAATAATAATCTGCTATGCATGCGGTACACATTCAAAAGCAGATTTTGTCCTTAACAATATTGTGTGACAAACTTGTTCAAGACAAAAAACCTCAGGGGAAAGAAGTGATTGATTACCTCTTAAGAGATATTTTGAAGAAGTCATTCAATTCACCAGCACGCGTGACCAGGGAGTTCTGTAGTCCAAGCAGTTCCCCCCAGAACGGTGCTGGTAATGAATTAATTTGACATTTGCCAAGCAATAAGGAATGGAAATAGTACTGAAGACAATGGCCTTTCCTTCACCTTAGCACAGGCTTAACTGCTTTAAAGCAAAACAAATGAATCTGTGTTTAAGACTCACCAGTCAAGCCGTTTCTAGAGTGGGCTATAATAAATAAACACCACCCGACTGGAGACTAGACCACCACCAGAGCCCCCTCAGTGGAATAAAGAGGGATTTTTCTGCACGCACCTTCACTTGCAGTGGGTTGTAGCACCTGCCACGTCAAGCAGTTTGGGTGCAATCTGCTTCGTAACTACGCTAGGTCTACAACAGATCGATCTGCATCCAGCGTTGGCATTGAGGAAGGCAGGGAGGCTGAATCTGCCAACAGGGGCCTGTTAATGCGTGCACACCTAGAGAGAAACAGCTACTAGCTTTGGGTAAATTCACATTATCAAAGATACCTCCAAAAATATACTTGTACATACATGCTCATGGGGGGAAATTGTTATGGCAGTAATCTGGAATTTACAATACTGAAATTTACAACTCACAGCAAAACGAATCTGTTGGTTTCAACTGGCTTATTTGCATGCTGTGGATTATTGCAAATATTTCATTTAACGTATACGCACAGGTTGCATGAATTTCTATTCATGGAAACCGTTCTTTATTTCAACCACAAATGCTACGTGCATGTTCCATTTATCGTATCTAAGTGCTTTTCAAATAAACACCTTGGCATCCAAAAGCAGCAGAGAACTGAGGACTGCTCCTTAGTAAGCTATGAAATGCACGCAGTACGACGTGGCAGCTAGAATTTTAAAGGGCAGGAAGAGTTGCTAACGTTTGCCATTTAAACACACTAAGCTCCTACTGAACGTACAAAGGTTAGTTTTCAACAAATTATGCTGTGATATCCTTTTTTTTGTTTTGGATTGTTTTTTTTAAAAAACTACAAAGGACTGTTCCTTTCCTGATTGAGTGTGCCAGCTACTTCCATCGCTAGACAGACAGCTACGAATACTCCCCAGGTGTCTACAGAAGGGACAAAGCACACAATGAGTACCTGTGTTAATGCCTCACTGCGTATGTACCTGATGCTATGAGACAGGGACATATGTGCTTACTTTAAAAGACAGTTTCAATAACATCAACGAGACTGCTGCCACGCTAATACTACAAACCCACTTTAGCGGCCTCCAGCAGGATTGACATGTGTGTGTTATCTACAGTCCTAACACCTCGGTCAATTTGAGAAGTGGGAGAAAGCATGATCCTTGCCAAGGGAAGGAGGGAACATGGATCACAACCGGCTCGGTGGCAGAGAGAGACAGAGAGAAATTTTTCAGCCTCAATGTTCAATCACTCTATCCCTAGTGTACCCATGGGAACATGTCAGGTGTGCAAGTTGCATCAATGCTTTTGTAATTTGGAGATGGGCCCAAGAGGAACTTCACAGATCATCGACTCTTCCAAAATTACACTCTAGATCTACTGGGAAAAATACATACACTTGGCAAAGGCAGATCACAGCTTCTTACTAAATAAATTCTTTGGTTAGTCCAAATGAGAAATAGCCTGCTCTCTATGCTGGTCATCACCAGTGGAAAAACACAGTCTATCCACTTTTCCCCTCTTCACGTGAGCCTCCCAGAGGTAGATCACAAGACTTGATCGAATTCTACACTGAATGTTATGTCCACCCTATTGACTTGAGTTACATGTGGGCGTAAGCGAGCACAGAAGGCAGGCAGCACAATCCACATGCAGAGAACATTTTTCTTCTCAAGAACCCTCACTGTAATTAACACAGTTAGGAATTTACCTGCAGGAAGTCCCCTCCAAGAGGAAGCCTTAAGTGAGGCAGTCCAACCACACCAGAAAGAGGATACCACTCCTTAAGCTCAACCACCTTAAGAGTTTTTCGAACAGAAATTGGCACACTGAAATAAGCATTTTGCAAGAAGAGACCATTGCCATCGCAGTACAAGCACTTGGACTGAGATACAACAATGCAATATTCTTCTGAGTTCATTAGTGCAAGTTTCCACATGTGAACCCCACACGGAATGCTGCACATGAAAAAATGTAAACAACAGAGAAGTTTCTAATTCTTATCGGCGTGCCAGCCTCAACACCTCCTGTCCTGACACACCCACTATCCCCCCCTTCATATAAATGGTTTCGAGTTCCCTTATAGTTCACAAGACCCTCCTCAACATCCATCCTGCTGGAGAACACAAACAAGCTTTTCACCAGCAAGGAAGAGCCAGAAGAACAGCTACCATGATACCTAGATACCTAGAACGAAGCTGGGTTAAAAAAAAAAAAAAACAACAACAAAAAAACCCCAAACCAAAACCAACTTAGTATGCCAGATCCAGAGATCAACTGGAATAGCCTGGAGACCACCAAGGCTTTTTAAAGTTTCCTCAGGTATCTTGGACCACTAGAAAGACCCTTTACTACCGCTGGAATCCGAATGCCATGGTTTTCCTTGGAGCTAAAATCAAGTGAGGCCCTAGTACTCCAGATGAGCAGCAGCACTAGCACAAATTACTTGTCACTAATTCTGACAACAGCATGAATTAAACCCCACGCCATGTATTCAGATTATTTCTCTTTTAGTTGAAACTGGCTGGGAAACAAGCAACAGAAAACGATAAAACCCAAATGGTACCTCTGAAGAGTTGTTACACCCATACTATGCCCAAAGGCTGGGGGGCAGAAGCTTCTCGGCACCTTTGTTTTGCTAGAGAAGACTCAGAGGACCAGTCTTTGAAGGTATCAAGCACCTTCAACGGATTTGATGTCAACAGAAGGTGCAAATGTATAATGCCATCTAAGATCAGGTATACTGTAAGCTCCACTACAGTCAAAGCAAATTCAAAACACTGTACTGGAGTCAGAGAAGTTAATAATATCTTAGGTTGCCCCTCAACCTACACAAATAATGTTTTCACTCAATTATATACTCCCCCTGTCAAAATCACCATGGTGAGGCTGACGGGAGAAGGGGCTAAATATGATAATATACAAAAATAGAGATGCGAATATAAAATGGTTTGGTTAAGAATATGTTAAAATTTGACATTCACAGCAGTTAATACTAAAGTATTAAACTCACACCATGCAAAAGAGGAGGTATGTGAAAATCATACTGAGAAAAACTGGCTTTACCTAACACAAAGAAATCATGAGCAGTTAATACAGCATGGGAACCCCTTCCAATGATCAAAACTTTTTTTTTTTTTTTTTTTTAAATGACAATTGCTCCACCNAATAATATATATATTTTTATATATATATGATTTGTATACTGTGATAGCAATATACACTGAAAGTACTGCAAGGATATATTATTAATTTACAGTAAACTAACAATCCACGGTTAAATTTATAGTTTATAAATACGTTGTCTATATTATATGTGGTATAAAAATATTTGACATTTTGTGGGCACTAGGTCAAAATAAGGTTTTCTTTTTTAAGGGATTAAAAAAATCATTCAGGTATATGCATATTACCCTTGTCAATTACGTGAAAATTGTACTGATGTGGTACGAAACAGAATCCTACTGTGTTGGCAAAATGAAGAAGGTAATGTGTAGCATGATAATCACTGCGTGACAAGGCTAATTAGGAGGGGGGGGGGAAACAAAAAGAAAAGTTTCTACTGCAGCCCAGTTCTAGCAGTACTTTAAATAAAGATATCATGATTTAAAGTGGCATGGGCAGGAAGAAAGGATGCAGAAGAGACGGGAAAAGCTAAAAAGGAGGGAAAAACAAACTTTAAAATTCATTGACATTCCAGAAGCAAGGAGAGCGCTCTAAACACTCTAGTTTGGTAAATGCATTAAGAAAAAAGAGAGGTGTATTAATTTAAAAAAGCGTGTGATTGTTTTTCTGGATTCACTGCTACGATTGCTGTATTCCTGTAGAAAACAAAGCCCTTTGTGTAAGGTTAATATCTGTCCTGATTGCATTTTCAAGTTTAACTTTAGTTGCTGGCCCTCCGTAGTTAACATAGAGGTTATTTGGCTACTTCCAAGTATCTATGGTATGCTGCTCTAAGACGGACTTCTTTATTATTAATAACTTTAAACATTTTTGGTATTGGCAAACCCCACATCTCACCTCGCTGGACAAGTAACACATCCCGGTCCTTCCATTTCCTTATGTGCTCAGTCACTTCACTGGATTAAGGCATGTTTTTGTGTTCCATTTGCAAAAATAAAAACTTTTTGTACAAATGTCTGGGTTCTTTTATACAAAAATTTTTTCTTCTTATGGCACAAGCAGCAGTTGCTGTTTAAGAAAATATATAAATATCCTTTTTTTTTTTTTTACTTCTGTACAAATATCTTCAGTATTCCTCCACCCCATTTAATAACATTTAACTGTACACTGTCCTACCTCATCCTTCGTCGAGAGCTCCCTCCCCCCTCCCCAATAGAACATTTTGTATTTACACTTTCACGGCAGAGGCAGATAATGGGGCGGGGGGGCTACCCCTCATGAGGAGTCTGTGCAGGGGGATGGCGGTGGTGGGTAGAGATGGTGAGAGTAGCTCCGCTCCGTGTACGGGGAAGGCGGGCAGCTTTCGTAGTTCTCTTCCGCTGACAGGTACTGGCTGCGCGGAGTGGGTGGCGGGGGGACGGGCTCTGAATCATAGTTCAAGTCACTGGTATAGCCCTTGGCCGTTGCTGCCGTGACCCTTCGGCTGGGGGCATAGTCACTGTCACAGACATCCGTGCTGCAGGGCGTTGTGGGAGGTGCAAAATGCCGGTAGCTGTAAGGCCTGTAGCTGTGATGGGGAGATAGATGGGAAAAGCGTCAGCATCTAGAAAGACCACGCATTTTGAGTGATGCTCCCGCAAACCAGCGAGCAATGGATGAACCAAGGTGGAAACAGAGAGTTGGTGCACCTCTATGCAGCAGATACACAGCATCATGCTGTCTCTTACCCCGCAAACTCACTAACTGCCCTGCAGAAAGCCCACCTTTGCACTACAGCATCAGTCAAATTATAGCAAGTAGTGAAAGGGCTGCTAATTAGCCATTATCTACTGTTAACAGGCTCCCTAAGGGCTTACTGGAGGTAGAAAAAGTTGTTCCTAAGACAGTGGGGCAGGAAGGGCAGAAATAGCTGGGGTGCAATTATAAAGAAAATATATTCCGTTTCCTTCATGCAATTTATGGATACTAACTTCTAAGCCCAGCCAGGGAGACTGAAAAATCGCCTGGTGAATTCATAGCAGTCAGGAGAATCACTCCCCAGAGGAGTAACTGGGATGGAATTCCCAAAGGCTGCTACCACAAAACATCTTTTAAAACGAGTCCAAGATAGTTTAAAGAAAACAAATAAGAAAGGGAGGTGGCTTGGTAGCTACAACTACCAGCACCAGTCAGTTGCTGGGGGAGGGTGGGGATGCAGCTCCTTTTATTCAAGTCAAAATGTTAGGAAAGATGGGAAGATAAGAAGCAGCAAGGCCAGGGTTTATTTTTGGGCGAGGGAGCGTTCGGATAACATGCTACATCCCTAATATGATTTATGATACTAAAAGTCACAACAGCTAACCAGCAATCAGCATGATTCATGCTGGTGCCAAAATCTGGGTTTCTTTCATTAGAAAATTACTCATCATTTTAAAAGATTTTTCATATGGCTGCAAGGGATCATTAATAACATCTGGTCTGACCTTCTGCACAACAGAGGCCATATTTTCTGCTAATGGAGAAGAGATGTCTTTTCAGCCCCAGAGACCTCATTATCCAAAAGCCCCCAAAGGCTCTGTATTAGGCAGACATTTCTTTCAATAGACAAATACAGCGCACTCTTCTCATTGACCAGATCTACTAGTGATTTGGGAGGGGAACCTTTACACCCTTGGGTAGTAGGGGTCTCATTCTTTATTTTTGGTAACTAGCTATATAAAATGTTAATGAACTCTCGCATCTTGCAGGGAGGGTAAAAAAAGGTACATTCAAGTAAAAAGCAATAAAGCTTGTGTGCCCATAAATATTAGTCAGAGAAAATATGGAAAAGATTAATAATCTTTTTCAGATATTAGCACTTAATATGTCTCACTAGAATTTCTGTGGCCTTTATCGAGGCCACAGTATTGACATTAATTTGGAACTACTGGCCTCTGCATGGTATTTGCCTATTGCTTCTGTTAATTACATAACATATTATTTATTACAGAAGCATAAAAAAAAAGGCAGCATTCACTCCAGTGTAAGTATTTTTGGCTCCAAGTTACCACAGTACCAGGCTTCTTTCAGCATTTAGCTAATTTCGTGACGAGTATTGTCGTTCTTCCTAAAGCAAAATAGTGAAGAGGTGTACCACTAACCCACTTACTGTATGATTTACCTCATACAGTGCTGCACTTAGACGCACACTTCAGTGACACGCTACACGTGAACCCATTTAAGCACCTGTTTTAGTTCTTGCAGAATTAGAGCCTTTGATTGCGATTCTTACAGAGCAGAGGCTGTCTTTATTCTGTGTTTTCTCCACTAACTGCTTTGATCCTGATGGAAGCTATTGTAATAGTAATTACCTGTAGGATCTATGAGTGGATGGGCTGTTTGAAGAATAACCAAATTCCATGGTATAATGGGAACGTTCAGTAGCTGGTGATGGTGGTGGGTTCAAAATCTAAGGGGAAAAAAATGAAACAAGCCACACTTTAAAAAAAAAAAAAGGAGACTCAAGAAAACATCAGCTTACAAATTTAAGTACTGTTTAATAAGAACCCTAAAATAAGAACTGTGTGCATAGCCTCTTCCAACAAACAGGATTCTTCTGTTTATTCCCCAGTTCTTTAACAGACCCTGGTAATGCCACTTTTTACCATTCCCACACAAGCTCTTACTAAGCTCTTCCCAAAAAACGCTGACTGCTGTTGCTATTTTGACATACCCAGTGCTAAAAAGTAAAGCTGAAGCTAGCTGTTCAATACTAGATTGTCACTAGGGATACCACTGCCCTAGGCAAACTGGCAGATGTCTGCTCCTGCTAGCTGTAGTCCCCAAGTATTATGCTGTTAATAATACTTGCAGTGGGCTGTCCAAGACAAGCATTTCTTCCCTGTACCAGCACGCTCTCACTGCACAAACAGCATTTTGATTAACTTAAAAATATAACATGCTGGGTTGATTCTTGGAATTGAAAACAGACAGTTGAAGATTTCAGCCTACACTGACCAAGCACATACTTCTTTAAGACTCGATAGTGGCTTGGTGGACTTCACGTAAAAATATCTAGAACAACAACCACTGATGCTTGAAGTAAAGAGACAGGGAGCCCTCTAGGGCTGGTACCAACTTTTATATAGTGTCTAGTGTAGCACACTACTCATCTAGTGACTAGAGGAATGCTATGGAGTTGCAAGACACTCATTTGCCTATCTGTCACTTGCAAGACACATGACACAAAACTTCATTTCAATTCCTTGAAAGGTCTATACAGAATCAACTATGGTTTTACCTCCAGAGGCACATAGCAGAGTATAATGGAAGGAGATCACTCTGCCAAAGCTGCTCAACACTTCCAGGGATTTTTTCATCTCCCCTGACATTCAATCTAACATCTTTTTCTGGCACTGAGTGCTCTCACAACTTATAAAAATTAACAGGAAATTCCTATACTGTTCTGGAAGCAGACAATCTCCTTTCCCTTCCAAAATCACTTATGCCATATTCAAACAAGTATATTGGGTAGAAAATTAAAATAAAACATTAATCTGTCAATTATTTATCCTCAGAAAGATACTAGCACTTCCCTGAAAGTTATTCAAGTTGCATGCATAATAGAATGACTTACCGGAGGAAAGTAAGTGCCTTTGGTACTTGAAGAACTACTGGAAGAAGCTCCAGTAACATGGGCTCTGTCGTAGGGTGGCCCACTGCTCCCTCCCATAATACTGAGGGAGCTGATCACAGATTTACCTCGAGACATCCCTGAAGAACAAAGGTGTATGTCAGCATTCAATTCTTTGAAACAAACAGAGAAACCAAAGCTTAAAGAAAAATAATCTAGTGTAAGCACAACTCCTAAAATCAAAATTAATCTTCTTGGTGTTAAAAGCAAATTCAGTGCTCCTTGAGGGACAACCAGAATGAAGACTGACAGGGAATAAACATGTTGGGTTTGTGTATCTGCTACTCAACTGCAGAATTTGGCACTGCGTGCCACTAGAGCTGTGTGAACTGAAACAAATTCTTTCGCTTGAACAGTTGGAAAAGGCTTGAGAGAACAAGCATTCAGGCACTATTTCTATGGCTCAGAATAAAATATGAAATTGACCACCTCAACTGAACAACTGAAATTTGTGCAAGAGAAGAGAAGGTTTGTGTTCTTTCATTTCCACACCGTTAAGTGAGCTTTTACTACTGGACTGAAGCACACTGGCAGAGAGTCCAAGTGGGAAGTGGAGAGGTATGCCACTGTGCTTGAAATAATGCTGAAAATTCTGCTCAAAGACTCTTTATGAAAGCAGAGAAATTTGGCCCATTATTTTAATCATGTAACAGCCTCACAGAACCTGTGTTCTGATTAGAACCTGCTGGATCTGAAGCCACAAGTTACAGTATGTATTTAACTAATATATACAGAAGAAATGCATACAAATGAAATGCAATATTGTGGTTAAGTTTCGCTCTTTAAGCAGCAGTAGCATCATGTGCTTGGATTGGTGTTGGAAAATTCATCAATGAAACAAGACTTTACCAGAAGTTTCACAAGCATACAAACCCACTCTACAAATCTAAAGAGAATAATTACATAATGTTCAAATTCCCATGAATAAAACCGTGTAACTTTACCCTGTACTGTCATGACACCTTGCTGATGCTGTAACAGTCCAAAAAGAGGCTTCTTTAATAGCAAAAGAAGAGAATTCCCACGTGTATCTATTTGAGCATCTAAACACTCGTGAGTAGCATAGGTAAAATAGCAGTTCATTCATCCTTCATAAAGGATGGTGACATGCCTTGATAGTCCTGGCTTACAACAATTATGCATCTGGAACGGACATCTCCTGTGCCTACGTGCACAGTATCCTCAGCCACAACTACGTGTTGACAAAGAGCAGGACAAGGATCACACTGTTTACTCACCAGGGAGAGACCCTGACAAAGAGCTTGGGTGAGGCACATAACCAAGAGGTACAGAGGCTGGTCCATGCACCACATAATCATTGGTCATTGTTTCCCCATCTCCCTTCATGCGTGGGCACAGCACCCTCTGGCAGATGAAGTACATTGCCCCAACCACAAAAACTGTAAGGATCACACCAATGATGGAGCCGATTGTGTTGTTGGGCTGTGGTGCAGGCTCCTCCGTTGTGTCTAAAAGGAAAAAGGAAAATCGTACCATTTAAGCTAATCCAACTGCTTCATGTACCAGCACTGGTTTTCCTGACATCTTTCCACACAGGGAAAGTAAGAGCCTTCTTCTCTGTAGGCAGACAACAGCTTTTCAAATTAAGGTATGGGTGGAACAAACAGGCACTGGAACAAGTCTGTTTAAAGACTCAAGAGTGTCCATAAGGGCTACCTGTGCACAATGTAACCTCCAGACATGCAGAGAGGTTTTTAAATCACAAATGACAGGAAATGAACAGTACATGCATGTGCAGGGAGGCTGTTAAACCAGGTCCCGATCTCACTTCATGCTGACAGGCAGGGCTACCCTTTGAACTTGATGAACAAGACCTGCAGGCATGACCCCAGATGGCACTTTGCTGGGGACTCCAGTTGTGCTTTTTTTTTGTCATTAAAGATAATGACAACTACTTTTCATGTTGAACCTCATCACATAAGCACCTGGGCTATTGCTTGCTGTAACACACTGGCACTCCCTCTTCTCAGCTGTGTAACCTTCAATTACGCTGAACAGTAGAGCTGATGCACCAATGATGAATTTTGGATTTGCTGCTATGTGTTAAACTACCTGATCTACTCCACATCTGACCCACACTGATGGTTACAGACAGATCTAAGCATCAGCTTTAGATTCCTCCTAAGGATGGCACCTCTATCTGAAACGATTATTCAACAGTCAAAGTGAGTGGCGTTCCCTACAACACCAATTCTAAGCAATGACATTTCTGGGAATAACTGACAACCCCCTGCCTGTGCTTCATGAATCTGACAAGAAAAGTAGACTTTAAAGTATTTTCCTGTTCTAGTCGGTGTTTTACATCTTATCCATTACTGAAAGTCTTTTTCTCAATGCATTTTCTTCTCTGAGAACACCAAACCCACACTTTAACCAGCTTGTCACAGTCTACAGAGATAAGTAAACAGACTTCTGATCATACTTGAAGAGGGACAGTGACAACTGCAATCTCACTCTGGGCAGGTTAATTTTCCAGCCACTGCTACGACAAAACAGGAAAATATATGAACTATAATAAAGATAACTACATGTCTGGGATAATGTCACTAACAACTTGGTAGCATGACAGAACATCTCCTATTACTCCTCCACAAGATCAAGGGTTCAACTCTGGCTTTGCATTTTCAAGTTGCATGTGTGTCAACTGTGATACACAGATCTCTAACACAAGAGGAGATGTCCCTATTTACAATTTCTTTTAAAACACCAAGGGTGAAAATGAACTTTCAAGTTGGAATTTTAAAGGCAGTGGTTTTCTTGCAGAGCCCGGGAGACTTCAAGGTAGGGGATATCACATGTTACAAATCGTAAATCAAGCTGAGAATTACATCTTTTCAAGATACAAAGGAAACTTTAGAAGGTTTACTCTGTAAACAGAGTGGTCCTTTGATTCTAAAAGCACCTGCTAATAATTCTCTGGATGAGAAAACCATGAAGCAGAGCAGTTACATGTAAAAGCCTCATGCTGATAGAAAGACTTTTTTAACATCAACGAAGCAACTCAGCATACTAACAGATTATAGTCAAGCAAATCTTTTATTTCTGTTAAAAGCTTAAAAAGGAAATTTTACTAGCCTGCTCTGCCTCAAGAACACTAGCTATTCCGTTATTCTTATTTCACTATGTTGTGCATTAATTGCATGACAGCACTTAGGAAAAGGAGCATTATTTTGGGAATTAATTAATTCAGTCTGGTTAGCAGAATCAAATCTAACTCGTAGAGAAAGAAAGAAACACATTTCAGATGATGCAATCATGTCTGTAGTCTCAGGTCTTACACTTACAGCATCCTTGCTCATCTGAGCTGTCACTGCAGTCCAGGTTGTGATCACATTTCTTGCTTTTCCCGATGCACTGCCCACTGGCACAGCGGAACTGGTCAGTTAAACAAAGCACTGGAAAGAGAAGCCCCCACACAACAAGAGTCACTATCAAAGGTTTCTACTCTTTCAAATGATTACAAAAACAAGACACCAAAGCATACAATCAGGAGCATCCTGGGAGAGCTTAGCATGCTGATGGCAAAAAAAGTGATTCAGTGTTCTGTTGAGGACATTGCCCAGCGGGTACCAGGTCCTTACTGTCTATTTACAGTGAGGACACTACAAGATAAAGTTACCTTGAGTAAAATAACTCAGAAGCAGGAGGCCACTGAGAACACATTTATCCCAGGATATGGGATAAGTTATTGCAAAACTACTACAAGAATCTCCAACTCTACACATTTACTGTAACGTAAGAGAGAAGAATTAAGTTATTAAAAATGAATCTGTCAAAAATGATGATAAAATTGTTTAAGAAAGATAAATGAGGTTTCTCAATGCCCCTGTGCTCTTCCTGTAAACCCAAAAACTCCTTGATCATAAGACAATATATTTCACTTGACATTATGTTTTTAAACTGAAATGAAAGACAGAAGATAAAACTGGAGCTTTGCCAGCACACTCAAAAAATAAACTACCACTTTGGGAAAAAAGGTGCTGCAGGCAAGGTGCTGGCTGCTAGTTGTTTACACATATTTTTGCCTCCTGTTTCTCATAAATCCAGAAATTCTTTCTGACTTCAGTGGAACTAAGAAGTTAAACTAAAGGCTTTTCTGATCTGTAATCAACTTGAATACTCTGAATAACAGGGCCGCTTTGAAGGTGATAAACAGCCCCTAGTCTGGCATCTCCAGCCACGGGATGGCAACTGGTAAGCTAACTTGCACGATGTATTTTCAGCATCTCATCTGTCTAACAATCACCGTCCATCACACTGGAATTTAAGCATTGGTTTGTATGTTTTTATTTCAACTGGAGCATGTCTTTTGGAAAGAAATTCAGCCTTGTTTCAAGGACCCTTAGACGGTCTTTTCAAAGAAGGAAGTTGTACTGAAAGGATATAGAGAAGAGGCATCCATTCAAGCTCACAAGTCAAAAATTTACTCATGTCTCATGTTGTACAGCGGTGAGGTAGTTCAATTCCACCAGTATAACCTGTCCTTTCCAAAATTAAAAGAAGCTAATTCTCATTGTGTTGACAACACCACTTTCCTCTGTAATGATGGTTTAAATATTCTCTTTTGGTGTACTCTACAGGAAAAAGAGGTCTCCAGAAATCTCATCTGTCTCTCACTTACACTTACTCATTTTTTTCAGGTATTATAAAATAAACAATCCCAGGGCCTTTACTTGATACAAGGCACACAAAAAAGTATGACAAGGATTTGCTCCACTTTGTAATTCACTCCTAGGTACCAAGATTTTGGAACTTAAAAACATATTAACTTTTAAATAGTATTTTTCACAAACAGCTTAAATCACTGTGCAGGAGATCCGTCTTACTTCTATCTCACAAGTGGAGAAGCAGAAGTATGGAGCTTTGAGACAATTTCCCATTCAATATATCAGTTTAAAAACTAGCAGAACCTCAGATCCTTCCAAATCCTGCTCATCAATAACTTTGGTATCTACCATAGTGTCCCCATTACAGCTTTATTTTCATCACACTCTGAAAGATCCTCTGTACCTTCACAGTTCTTCTCATCCGAGTTGTCCTGGCAATTTGCTTCTCCATTGCACCGGAGGGCACTGTCTATGCACTGTCCACTTTCACACTGGAACTGGGTGTCTGAGCACACTGGGCAGTTCTTTTCGTCACTGTGGTCTTCACATTCAGTGAAACCATCACAGCGCCAGGCCACCGGGATGCAGTCAATCTCACCTGTGAAACAGGTGAACTGCTGAGGGGAGCATGTTGGTGGTTCTTTAAAAATCAAGCAAACAAACAAAAATTAAAAATCCAGGTGAGCAACCAGTAAATCAGGACAGGTAAAGACAATAAGATCTAAGCTGATCTGATTTATCAAGCAGCTGATAAACGTGCCACGTCATACAGTAACTTCCATCCCCACTGCCTCTGCAGTCATTTGTGCAGATCTTGAGCTCCACGTGACTGATGCTGACTCACATTGATGGAGGTTCATTAGATAAAAAGCAAGAGGCACAGAGAAACACTCATACTCAAAGCACAATTATTTTCTTCCTTTCCCACTTCAGCCTCTTACACCCTTCTCTTGGTAGGTCTTCAAAAGTCAACACACTTTTCCACTCCCCCTTTCCTGCAACACCACTGTATGCACAACCGGTGGCTCACTTTCTTTTTCATGTTTGGCAGTCACTGTATAGAAAATGTTAAAAGGATGTAATGCGCTGCAGATGGATGCACTGTGACTCAATGTCTAGTTATGTGCCCTCAACGCTCTGTTCAGTCAAAATTCTTTTAAAACAACAAGAAACTGCTCCATTTAGTCAAGTCCCACTATCTCAACACAGATGTTAGCTGTTATTTAACATTTACTACAGTAACTGTTAATCTCATGCAGTAAGTAAGTGTGAATTTTTTTCCCTTTTTAAATCCTCTCTCCCCCCTCTTTTGGCCTGGTATTAAACTTGCTCTGAGAAAATATCTGGATTATGTTAGCTCTTGTTCCATTGTGAGACCACACGTCGCCTTGATGGTGAGAAGATTGCATAATAAATCCATTCAGTACGGTGGCACAAAGAGACCCAAGCACCAAAGTGCCTTTCCTCTCCCCGATTTCAACCCCACCCTTGGAGACACCAGGGCGTAGGCTACAGTGTCCATATCACTACAGAGAAGGCAACTCGTCCTTCTGGGACTGCAGTTCAGAAAGACACGCACAGGGTGAGTTTGAGGAGGACAGCAGAAAAGAATAAAGTGGCACAGCTATGGTGCAATGTACCAGAACATGAGAACCACTATTTGAAAAAGCAAAACATACAGTGATAGAATAAAGTAATAAAAGTCACGCCATTAACAAATCAAGTTGAAACAGTTCAGTAGTCTTAAGTAGAGAGGGTGAACAGAAATCCTTACTCAACAGTCAACTAGTGATTTCTTCTTCTCTAACTTGCAGATTTAGCTGGGGGGTTGTGGGGAGACAAAGAGGTAAACGTGTAAAAGCATGTAACAGCACCTGGTGCACTGTCACATCCTTTCTGCTCAGAATCCACCCTGAAGTGGAGACCCTCCCCAAGCCAGAAGCTGAGAGCTCAGTGACAGAGCACGAGAAGGACTTACCTCCACAGGACAGCTCATCCTGCAGCAAAACAAGGTGGACTGGGCAAGAGCAGCGTGTGGTGCCATCACCCTTCACAATACAAATGTGTGAGCAGCCACCATTATCTTGAGAACAAGGATGTTGCCCTGTGATTTTAAAAATAAGAGAGACAGGTACTGAAAAGAAATCCCCACCTCTTTTACAATCTTTCAATGATATCTTTGGGCAGAGACGATTCTCTTCATTACTTTGAGCAACCTGCTCTAGTGGGAGGTATCCCTGCCCATGGCAGACGGGTTGGACCTCCATGATCTTCAAGGTCCCTTCCAAATCTAACCATTCTATGATTCCTCACCCCTGAGGAAAGTACTACTCAAAAACAGCTATGAAAAAGTTGTACTTTGTTGTGTACGTTTTTTTCCCCTTTACACACATCAATAATTGTCATGCACACCGATCACTGTCTGTGACCTGAAACATTGTGAGAATCATGCCATGAAGCCTACTAAAACAGTAAACAGTACTCAAAATATTATGCTTCTTATGTAAGGCGGAATTAATTCTGCAGCAAAAACAGTAGCATTAGTAATACAAAAAGATGCCTTGAATTCCATACTTCATCTTCTCCATCAAACACCATTAAAAAAGTAAACTTTTCTAATTTATGAATTCTGAAGCTTCCGTACTGTCTCTGAAACTCAAATTAACATGCTCTAGATAAATACGTCTCTTCGTTTTAATGTTTAATAAGGACAACATATTTCTTTTGGAACTCCTGACAGATTTACTGAGATTAATAGCAAACAAAACTAGTAGTAGTCTGTACTGATGCTTTAATTAAACATCCCCAGACATTTTTCTACATATTTCTCCAAGGCATGCACCACAGCCTATTAACCAGGTTCATTTCCTCTAGGATGACGGCAGCTCCACTGCTTTAACCATCCAGCTCCCGTTGTTTCAAGCATGAGTATTTGGGAAAGGCTGTATCCTGGTAAACAGAAAACTTTTAAAAGTGCAGCCACACTTAACATAAATACACACTTAATAAATAAATAAATGTTATTTAGTACACACTTCCTTTGTGCAACGCAACATTGTTCTGTCATTTACTTTTAATATGAATTGCCACCAACAAAAATCGCTCACTTTGCCTTTAAGCCAGGCGGTCCATCAAAACATTTACTCCTAATAAAACACTTGTGAGCTGTGCTTGTCTAAATGGAGTAAACACCTAGTAGCGACTCACTAGGATGTCACAGCCATAATCATCTCCTGGGGATAACAGGATGTTTCCACTGTGCCTATAGACACTCAAATGCCAGGTGCCTGTATGGGACAACCAATAAAGTTGTCATCAGCAACAAAATGTGACGCTGGGTTTGTGATAGATTTCCAGTCCAGGGCCAAGTGCCTGAAGGAAAGAAACTTAATTGCACCCTGGTGATGTACAGACATAAAACGATACCAACTTCTGGCCCCTTCGATCTGCACTGATGTTGATCAGAGACATGGCAGAACAGGTTCATCTCTCTGCAGCCACTCCTTGTCTCAAGCCCCACAGGCAGTTTGCACTCGCAGACAGGGATTGCACTTACTGTACTCCTGAATGTTGAGCTCTTTCACAGCGTGGATGTCACTGAGTTGTGCAATACGAGCTTGGACCTTTGTACGTCCTTCTCGACCAGTCATATCAATTTTTTCAATCATCTGCTGTTGCCTGTCAATCCAATACAGCCAGTTTTCAAATACAGTTAGTCCCACGGGTTGCAAGATATTAGAGTCTTCCAAAACGATCCGGTTAGCACCTGCGGAAGCAGAAGAGTGGTTTAGCTCAACTGGAATCAACTCAAATATGATCACAAACATTTTCTACACTACTCACACCACTATTTTCCTGTACTTACACATTACCAGATAAGCTACTATAAAAAAACCCAAGGAACTCTGGGTCCTCTGATGCAGGGCTGATGCATTCTGAAGACAGATATTTTTTTTTCTACTTTCATCAGGAAGACAATTTTTGTGTTTCAAATATATTTACTGTATTTAAGAAGCAGTTGGAACTGGAGATCAGGTCTCATGAGCCTATCTGGTCTTTTATCAATAAGATGGGAATTGGTAATTCTTTCCATTCTTCTATCCCTTTTTGGAGATACTGACTGCTTTGTCTCAGCATACAACAGGAAATAAACTGGATTATTATCTTGGGTTAGCTAAAAGAAGATAAAATCCAAGTCAAGACAAAGCAGTTAGTACTCTTCCTATGAATTAGGAGATTAAAGTAAACACTTGGCTTCTGACTTCATCATATTGTTTCAACTACATTGTTTTCACTAAGGTTTCATGCTAAATTGGGAACGCTCCTTCATCCCAAGCAAAGACTTAATTTCTTCAGTTCCTTTAGCAATCACTGGTTGCAGCCAAGAGGCTTTAGCCTTATACATCTGAAGAGTATTTGTTGATTGTTATGTTAGTTTACCTGGCAGTAAATATAGTCAAGAGCAACTGCCACACTTTGTGGTTAACACTCCACGTAAACAGAAGACAGTCTGCAGCTGTTTTAAAGGTATCATTAAAGACTGCCTAATGACAGTGAAGACTTTGTAACTCAGGCAGAAGGAAAATATGATCTTCAAAAACCTGAGAGCTCAAAAGTGAGATTTAATCCACTCTTTGTTTATTTTATATGACATGACATGGTCATTAACACTCAAGTATTCCATGAGGCTTATCAGATTCTGTGCATACAATTACAAACATATGGAATTCTGCTTCAATTTTGAAATGCTGTAGCACTATCACAGTGTCTAAAATTAAGCCATAGCTTGAAAATATACATACAAATCCTGGTATTTCAAATATCTGGGCTCACCTCTATACTTATTTTTCACTTTTACTACAGCAGACAATAGCTTTGCATATGCTCATCCATGAACAATATCCAAGGAGTCTTTTAAAATTTTGTCCTGTGAAAATATGCTAGTGCAACTGAATAGCACAGAAAAATGTCTCTACCATACTCACACAAGATAATGTTATGGGACAAAAGACACACATATTTTATTATTTTTTAATTTGAGCAAGTTCTATCCCTCTGCTTTGTGTAGTAGCAAGTTTTTTGGCTTATTGAGAACTGAATGAACATTATGTCAGTGATGACAACTTACAAACAAATTTGGCTCTGAAATGCATACTTATCCCCTTTTTATTAAATGTATATAGAGTTCAAAAGTTAAGTAACCTTCCAAACATTTAGCAAGTGGCAACACCTAAAGCAGAACATGGAAATTCAAATATTAGTCTTCAGCCAGACTGGGCTCTCGCCCACAGCTCTGGAACAACACCAACAATGATCTGATTAAGAAAAGATGTTGATGGATTCTGAAGGAGGCTATACCCAGACTGATGCAGGAATTAATAGACTGAGTGATGCAAGTCAAACTAAATAACTGCAGCGTCTATTAACCCCCATGGACGTGACTCATTGTATAGGGAAAAGGTAAGAAACAGCAACTTGGCATCTTGAGGAAAAAAAGCTAAGCTGAGAACAGAGGAAAATGCAAAGATGACAGGGTGAAATATAGTTAAAACTAAGACCTTGACCTACCCAAACAGAGTCTGTACATGCCCTGCTCTGCCATGCCCATGTCAATCAGCATGGCATTTTCCACTATGCTCTTAAAGCTCTGAAGCTTAAAATTTTCACTCCCTTAATGTCTAATCTTTCTTTTTAATATTTGTGACCAAGTGTAACTGACTATTTCTGACTAAACAGAGACACTGAAATCCTTCCCTCCATAAACCAACAATAAAATCCAAAGCTGGCTCATCAGGGTGCTAGTCCCCTTTATTGGGAATGTCAGATGAAAGGGAGATGTGATTAAGAGGAGCTTTGTCTCCTGGCATCACCATTCTCTTTCCAGCAATACCTTTTACAAAAAGACTTAAAAACAAACAAACAAATAAATACAAAAACTCCAACACACCCATAGCTCATTCTATTTCCAAAGAAAAATTACTTAATTCTAGAATCATTAGACATTTCCAAATCACACTAATTATTCTGGAATAGAAGAACTAATTTCCAAATAGTTTCCATGGTAGGGAGCTAATTCCAGTCATCTTTTCATAAACAACCCCTTAATCATGTGAAGAATCTGGTTAGCTTCAATAGGACCTCCCATTTGGGTAGCACAACCGGGTCCTAACTGCATGCCTAAAGGACAGGGAGGAAGAGCAGCACTGCATCACATAAAAGGCATTCTAGCTCTCCTTCTCTTTATGGGTACTGGCATCTACAGAGCCGGCAGACCAAGAGACTGTGCACGTTTTAAGAAGTTAACATGCAGAAAAATTACTCTGTTGGTCAAAAGAGCCTATTAATCAGCATTCCTAAGCACAGGAATGCATCGCAGCAGTTAGCAATTTATCGTGGTGATTATAGCAATCTATTTGTCATGCAAATGCCAAAAAGCAAGAGAAGTTTCGGAATTATTTTTCTTCATGTTCTTTGAAAATATGGCAAGCTTTTACTACACAATATTGATCATCAACAGCCACCTTTTTTTAAAAAACATGCAGAATCATTGGGAACAGGCTAGATTAGAATTTAGAGCCCCCTCCTTCTCTGGCAGATAACAGACATAAAGAGAGAAACATAGCACATGATATTCTGCTGCTGCCCATTATTTTATGCATTCAGACACTGGATCTGGGATAGCCTAGAACCTAACAGGATACATCATAACACTTGTTGTTTTTTTTTTTTAAAAAAAACCAACAATTCGCTAACATGTCCTGTGTTTTAAAAGAGTAAACAGTCAGGATACAGCAATTCATTAGTGGCCCTGAATCTTCCACTGACACACTATGTTAATCACAACAAACAAACCAACCAAGAAAACTATCTCGTTAAGCCTCAATTCCAATCATCTAGAAAAACTGAAATGTTTTCCAAATTCTAGCAGTTTAATAAAAGGCTGAAAATCATACTGGTGTCAGTGGGATTACATGCTGCTACTTTTAATGAAGGTATTATGTCACTGGTGAAAGACTAAAACCCACCATACTTGCGTTGAATTTTCAAACTCGCTCACTGATTGCAAAGCATGTCCTCATTTCCTAACAGGTGTACTTATGCTTCTGCTAGTAGAATAACACTCAGCTGAAGTACAAGTATAGTCAAACTGGTGATGGACTTACTGCAAAGGAAGGAGAAATTCTGCTACTGCCCTCCACTAGCAGCAGGGTAAGGGGGGGTATATATCCCACCTCCTAACAGAGATGGGTACCAATGTGCTCAGAACGTCCTGGCACTTCTGTCGGCAACATCCAGTCCAGCTCATATCACAACAAATTACTACCAAAGCTGCATGAGACAGCTGAGCTGATCCAGCAGGCTGAGGGATCTGGCTAGTAAATAAGAAACATCTCAGTCTCTCTCACTCAATCTGACTGCATGATTTGGCCTGCTCTTTTGCTCCAGAATTCTGGTTGCTTGCTGGACATTTACTGAACCAGTTCAGCTTTCCAAACCAACAGAACACTCTATTTCTCTTTCTGTATATTTTTGTTAGGTTATTGTTTTGTATATGTGCCTGAGTGAGCTGAATCAACTCATAGAGGAGGTCGGATAAGCTGCATAATCAACCTCAGGGAGCAGGCAGAGAATTCCATGGCTGGAAGAAGAAGGTTTTTGCCTTTTGAGAACAGAGAGATGTTAGATCTTCTCTATCCTTCTCAAGTCATTTCACCTTAAATGACAGGTACGTAAGTGACCTACACACCTGCTGCTTTAACTCTGCAGCAAAGATTTCTCCGCTAACAGGAAACTTTCCTCCGATGGACAGTTTACTGTGCCAAAACCAATGCCTTTAAAAACAACCCTCTCCTTCCCCTTTCCAAAACTGCTGTAATTTACTTGTGAACTGACTTTGGGAAACCACACAAAGGTCTTGCAGTGAGAAACTGAAGTAAATAGCATGTGTAGCAATTAATAATGCAAATCATAGATAGAGGCATGAGACTGTAAAGGTACGCTGCATGAATCACGCACATTCCCTGGCTGGGAATTTAGGGAGTGATTAGAATCACAGTACAGACTGTTTATAGTAGGAAGGAAAAGAAGACACCTTTCTCTGCATTCCTCCACACCCCACAAATGAATCACTGAATTAAAGTGCTACTCTACCTGAAAGGTCACTGCTTTCAATTCTCCGCAGGTCTGAATCAGCCCAGAACAACTTGCCTAGCTGGCTGTCAATAGCTAAGGCTATGGGCTTGCTCAAACCACTGAAGAAAAGGACCTCTCGTTCAGTTCCATCCAATGCTGCTCTCTCAATTTTAGGAGACCTTTCCTGTAGGTTGGTGAAATACATGTATCTGGAATAGGAATGATTAGAGGAAAAAAAAGTTTATTTGAACTTTCCACATTTTTGCTACATGTCCAAGACATCTTAACAAATGTCAATGATATTTTTATTCTGACAAACAGAAAACAACCAGCAGCAAGAAAACAGTTTGATCCTCAAGACCTTCAGCGTGAACTTTCCCACATTGCTCTTTCAGCTACATACCCCTTCTCTGGATTGACGACAATGGCCCTGGGCCTATCTTGATCTCCCTTGAGCACTACTCCTATGGGTCTCCCATCCAGGCGCGTCACATTGATCACATTAGTAGCTTCACAGGTCCAGTAGATATAGCGGCTGTAGATGTCAATGCTCAGGTCGTAAGGCTGCATATCTAGGTTCTGATTGGGAACTGGACTTGTCACAACAGTGAGGCTCTACAAAGGAAAGAAAAACAACCCACAGAATAGCATTTAATCTGATTCAACGTGAGCAGTTTTATTTGATCTGGATGCATCACATCAAACTACTGCTCAGCAACAAGAAGCAGCCAAAATGCTATCACACAGTAAGGAGACACCCTGGTCCAGTTGTCCTACCAACACCTTTCATCAGGTATAGGCACATAGTCCTAATGGTTTGTTGTAACAGCAACCATGTAAGATGGTTGCAGCACATAAGACTTAGTAAGTTTGTCCAATAAATCCAAAACAACTCTATGTTCAAAAAATCAGGGTCAGCTTCCACATTCCCTCTGCTTTCTTGACAACTCTAAGCTCAGTTTGCATGGACCCAAACCCGGCACATTTAGCACTCTACAACAGAAATGCATCAACACTAGTTCCCAAAGCTGCAGCTCAAAGGATAAAACCTCAGGCAAAGTGAGGTCAGACAGCACTTGAAATTGTTGCCTTATTCTTCTCCACCATCACTGCCATCACACTTGGGGGATATAACATAAGTATGAATAAATCGGAAGGAAATTCTGCCACCAGACAGAAAGGATATCAGCTACTTTCAGACGTGACTTCAGAGCATTTCCAGCTAACACTCCTCTGCTCCAAAGTTCATGTCTTTTACGGGTCCAGACCTCTGGAGCTCACATGATTTTTTTTATTTTTTTTTTAGAAAGAAACAGCATAGTCTCGCTATAGTAAAAGGTAAACCTAACTGACGTCTTTCATTAACTTTAAAAAAATCTGAAGAGGTCTGATAACTCACAAAACATAGCCTTATTTGATCTTTTTGGAAAATTTCATTTTCTGGTGAGCAGTCTCCACCCTTTCATTCCCAAATTAAACTTCACCAGAAAATTTGCCTAATTTTCTTATTTGGCTTGTCACCTCTATGAAAGGGTGTGTCTACAAGTCTTGCATTTGTTTATTCTGCTGAAGCTGGCAAAAACCTGATGCCTTTGATTAGTTTTGGTTGTTAAATTATTTAGATATTCCAAAATTAAAACCACCGTTAAATTGAGTTAGGCTGAAGGGCATTTCAGCAGGATCCAACTACCACCACACCCACCACCAGAAGCCGTAGTCTCTTACAAATTAAACTGAATATAGCACCTTTGTGTTGTTCATCTTAGACCCCTTTTCCTCCCTAATGCAAAAAATCAGGAAGAAAAAAAATCTATTTTAAAATGCGAAAATGAATAAGCGGTCATTGCTCACAATCTCACTATGCCTGTATCACCTTTTGCCTTCTATCTTATTTCACTTTTTCTGTACTGCCCAGTCAAGTACTGCTTCTCAAGCCTGCTACATCTCTTACAGGTCACCTGTTTTGACCTCTTTGCTCGATGCCTCTGTAGCTGACAACAGCTCTTTCTATCCACCACCAGAACCCGGGAGGCTCCAGGACACAGCCACACACTCACTAAGTCCCACCCTCTTCATTTCAGAATCCATGTCCCTGCACCCTGCTCATTTGCTACTCTTCCGTCTCATGCACTCCATTTGTTCCAAGAACCTTTCCTTCCATGTTTCACTTCTTTCAAACAGGGATTTCCAATGGCCACCAGCCAAAATACAGCATTGAGCAAATGATGCGCTGTGAACAACAGTATCTTTAAGCTGGCCTTAGTTTCCCATGCTTTATTTCCTGCTGTACCTGCCACATCACTGGCCGAGGACTCCAGAAACTTCAGATGCCAGTTGCTTTGCCAAGTGACAGCTAGGAAACCTATAGGAAGCCCATGTATCTCAATTATGCATGTACATAATGGGTGTAGGCTTCCCTCATCTTTTAGTAATTCTACTACCCGTAGTATACCTGGCTGCCATCTTCCTGTGCTTTCCGGATGATATTCTGCCGAGAATCAATCCAGTACAGTTGCTTATCCAGGGGGTCATAATCGATGGCTCGAACATTCCTGAGACTATGGATAGGGAGTATGATATCTGGACTCTGCTGCTCATCTATCACCATGCGATTAATTGCATTCTTCTGACTGAACAACAGAAAGGTGGTAGGAGCTTGATGGGGTTTAAAAAAAAAAAAAAAAAAAAAAAANAAAAAAAAGAAAAAAAAAAAGAGGGTGAAAGGGTTACACATAGCAATAAATAACGTTGGGTTAATAATGTATGTTCAATAACAAATACTACTACATAAAACCAGAGACTAGATATTATTTTATTCCCCTTCTCCCTCTGCTTTTGCCAAAAAAAATTAAAAATAATAAAAAAAAAATCAAAACATAAAACCCCCACTGTCTGATCAGTTTGGAAAGCTTTTCAATTGACCTCTTTTTACTGTAAGAGTCTGAAAGTCGATGTGACAAGCAAAGATAATTTTGTAAGTTGCAAGATGAATGTATTGTGAAGGCTTCTGTCAAAATCACCTCAAAGAAGAAGGGTCAGCCATGCTGCTCAAGGAACTGTCAATTTTCTTTCTAAAGGGGTCTCACGGAAAGGCAGCTCCACTATTTTGAAGTTGAACCTTTTGCTAGGTACACTTCTACTTGCAGAGAAAGCTGAGCAAAAGCCAGCACTGATTCCTTATTTAGAGGTCCCAAGGGACAGAGGTTGCTATTAGGGTGGTTTAGTCCTGTTCCCACAAACCATCTTTCTGGCTGCACTGGAATGGAACAGCAACTAATTCTCAGGAAAATACCTTAGGTGTGTGCAATGCTGCATTTTTATAGATATATACATTTGAGAAGAGCGAATAGATTTTTCTATCTTATTTCTAGGTGCTCATCTGATGATTTTTTTTCTTCTTATAAATACCATCAAACATCAGAAAACAAGACTTCTCCACCCTGTATAGCTGCAGTTTACCAGCTGTATCTTACAGTAAGTGCAGAAGGCATTTAATACATCATAAAAAAGAAATTATCCCTGTATTACATAACTGGGTCAGAAATCAGAGGAGGTAGTTAAAGCATTTTTCCCTTTTCACAGCGTTCTTTTCAGTAACGGTCTACCTGGAACCACTGCTGTGCAAGATGGCACAAGAGCCAGCAGCCAGAAATGCAGTTTGCAGCCTCCCTGAAGTTTGTACAATCAATTTGCTATAGCACAAGTATGGAGAGATTAGCAGTGGGACACTGCACTCATTCAATCCAGCCTGCAAAACAGGTAAGGCAGCACCTTGGAAAGGGGAGGTAGCAAAAGTTTTTCAGAGGGCATCTTCACCTTCCTTTGTTATGTTAGGCATATGTTCACACTTTGAACATTTATTCTGGCTACTGGGGGGAAAAGAAAAAAAAAGAAAGAAAGAGGCAGGGGAAGTTTCCTTGGTAACTAACATTCAATCCTAACATCCTATAACAATCAGGCCTAATTGCAAGGTATTTTTGCTTTCTGGAAAGCTTGCATTTCTTCTCTAAGCGTTTCTCCAATAATTTAAGCTGTCTTCTACTTCGCTCTAAACTGTAGAGGAAAGCACACAAAAAACCAAAACTAAATTCATATGAATGTGTACAGCAAAATAATACACTCAGAAAACATCAAAATTCTTACCAAGCAGTTAAGAAAGCAACAGAAAGGGAAGAAAAACTGAAGATAAAACAGTGCAGGTAAACATAGTATCATCAGCACCTCAAATTCTTTCCACTTTTCCCCAAAGACACCCTCTCACTGTCTAAGATTGCCTGGCTTCCAACTCTGAATTGATGGCTCATTATAAAAAGCAAAAGCAGAATTTCCCCCCTTGAGTCTCCACATCTCTGAAACAGTACCAATTTCAGAAATCCCTTCCCAGTTTTCATCATTCTCCCTCCCAACAGTCACATATTTTAACTATATTTTTGGCAGGCAAATGGAGTGCAACGAGCACGTCCCTTGTGTAACACTGCCTTCAAGCTTCGTGACATGTGGTAGGTTTGATGAGATACCAGATCTCATCAGAGCAGTGTGTCCTTCCCGTAATTAAAAGAATCTATGCACGCATGAGCAGTGTGATCCAGAAGGGAGGAACTGGCCTCTAGACAGGGCTTGGACTAATAATAATGTTCGAGAGTACATAAGCAAGTAAAACAGGCAAGAGAAAGTTAAAACGATTCATGCTCCAATTATAGCGGCCAAGAGAAAAATTAAATTATACGCAGAGAAGCCCAAGTCTCCAATTACCTACAAATGAGAAGTTGGAAAGTTCCCAGGTCTGAACATGGCAGAAGCAAAACTCCTAATACCTCACAAATGGCCCTAAACTGTACTGTGGGGAAATGATTCTAGTTGCTCACCAGACATTTCCTGTATTTTTCTCCTTCCTTTGTTACCAAGAGCATTTTCACAAGAAAACATGACCTTTGATCATTTTGCTACTTATTCTCCACTGGAAGTCACATTCTTCCACCCACAAAATCACATTCATCACCACAAAGGTGCCAGCCATGCTTCTAACTCACAGAAAGATACGAGACAGTTAGAATACAAAAATCCAGTTGTCATGCAAGTGCCCCTTGCAACAAGAAAAAAAAAGGAAAGGAGTCCAGGACACACGGCTGGCTAGGAAAAAAACTCGTTTACTAAAGAGCATGATTTTCAAAAAATTCCATGAGGTGGCATTCATGGAACGAGCTTCCCTGATTTTGGCTTTAAAACAATAGTTGGATCTCTCTCCTCATGCATAACATGGACAAGATACAATCTGTCTCTCAGTACCACGAATCTCTTCACCCACTGACTAATCTGAATGACACCAGTGGAAATCAGCCAGCCAGTGCGGCTGCCAAAATTATGAGAGCTTCACTGGCAACCAGTTATTGAGAGATGGAGAAATTATTTGGTTAGAAACTAATTACACACAGCCTGAGGGGCTGTGTGGTTCATATTCTGAACAACAATAAAGAAAAACGGGGCTTGGCTGCACTGAGATCAGAAATCTGAAGTGTTGGGTGGACCATGGAGCCAAGACTCTCCTCATTGAGGAAGAAATGCTTTTGGGGATACGAGAGTGGCCCACCTCAGTAACTCATCGTTCAGCAGACAGAACTACCTCAGAATTAAATCCTGACCCACCTAAAGGCTATGCAAAGTCCAGAACATAGACCAAACTATCACATATCCTTTACGTCAGGCAAGATTAGAAATAAATGAGCAAAGTAAGCAGTTGAGAAGAATCTGACAGAGGGATACGAAATCTAAAGCATTTTGAGCCTTCTTGCTTACACAGATTTATCTGAGTCACTCTTCTTATTTTACTGTGACACTGGTCTGAGGAAAGATTTTTTTTTTTCTTTCAATAGCCTATCTTCAGTAGAATCTCAGTATTAGAAAATTGTACTCAAATATACCCTGCTTCCTATGGAGGAAGGGAGGCTAAGGAACCAAAATTTTTTCAAATACACAGTTTGTATTAAAAATTGAAATTAGCTTTAACTTGCCTATCAGCAAACAAGCTTCACCACCTCTTGTAAAAATAAAATCCCTCTTTCCTCCAAGTACAAAGCGTGCATCTGTTACTAAACACATCTGCTTTCCTGTTTTATTTTCCTTTGTTACAGCTTACCGCTACAAGTCCTGTTGTCAGAGTTCAAGGAATAGTGAGCTGGGCAGCCACAGACAAAACCACCAACGGGGACTGCCAAGCATAGGTGAGAGCAGTGGCCGTTGCTGGAGGCACACTCGTTCCAGCCTGCCTGCCTGGAGGAATGGAAAACCAAGATGTCCATAACATAATCCAAATGCCCTTGGATGATAGTTCGGTTCTGGCCACTGGTCTTGTTGGCTCGTTCGATGCTACGCCGACTCCAGTCTGTCCAGTAAATGTAATCCTGATACTGAGTCAAACCAAATGGGTGAGGCAAGTCATCAGCTATAATCTCACGGTCAAGGCCTGTTTCAAAAAAAGGAAGGGAGAGAAAAAGCAGAATTATATGAGGACAAATGATGCGCTGTTTAATGCTGTTGGACTTGTCCCCTGCACAGAAAGGTTAATACATAATTAAAGTTCCTATTTCATTATTACAGAAGTAAATTATAAAGTAACATATAATATTCAAAAGACTGTCCTGAAGTCTCATAGCCTCTCCAAACTGGGCTAATCCTGCTTTTGATTCACAGAAGAGAGTGAATTTTACTAAAGAAACAAGTTTCAGTTTGGAAAATGATCAGGGTTCTCAGACTGAGTCTGTCCTTTTCCCCTTCCTCAAACCAAACAGATTACCTCTGAAGGAGACTTAAGATCCCGACACTATTCCCAGTTCAGTATCTCTCGCACCGCATTTGGGTCTCTGCCTGTTGCTTACAGGGAGAGAATTGTTATGAGCTTAATAAAATTCTACATTGTATTATGAGAAAAATTAAATGCACAAGGTTAAATTAACCTTTCTCTGGAATGCCATAACAGGAATGATCAGTCAGAAACTCAAGGCAGGAAGCAGTCAATTGTGTATACTGTGGAAATGTTAGGAGACCGTAAGGAGCAGGGCAGGGGGAGGGAATGATTTCAAGCATATTATTTCAACCACTTCGTTACCATGGGACATCCTACTGTCTAGTCACAGAAAATGAATGAGATATTACAAAGGAAGAAGTCATTCTCTCATTGCACAGAGAAGACTAGGACACACAGCCCTGCACTCTGCTTCCACTAGCCACGGGGAAGATGAAATTCTAATGCGATGTCCAGTTCTACAGTACACAGGGGGACGTTGAGCTGGCCTCAAGAACACACCAAAATACATGAAAAGCTGAAGAAAAGCTTTTATAATACATGGAATTTCAACAATGCATTTTTCTGTTTTGATCTTTTTCTAGCTTTGTTCCACTACTGCAAACATACTATTTAAAGTAGACTAACTCCTTTAGCCTTAAATGTTGGCTAGTGATGATGCTAATTTGGCACACACCAAGGCAGTCCACTCCCGCAGGTGCTGAGAGGTTAAAAAAAAAAAGATGCTGCGCAATACTGAGATGGCTCGGGTCCTGAGTACACTACCCCAGGCAATGAAAGAATAAAATATTCCACCTCCATTCAGTTCTAATGACCAGTTTACAAAACAATCACACAGACCCCAGTCTGACCTCTCTGGTGACCAGTACTAGCCAGTAAAAGTTCCTTAGTGTGCAGGATACTGGGGAAAAACATGCCTGAACCCTGAGGATACTAACAAAGATTAAAAACCAAACTGTATTAAATTACATTGTGAAAAATGTCCAATATGCTGTTGTTATCTTGGCTTTCTTTCTACCTTTCTACAGATGATGAAGTGTTTGTTAAGTATTTCCAGTGCTCCTCAGAGCAGCAAAACAAGACTCTTCAAAACACTGAAAGTTGACAGCTTTGTCCTACATGTAACTGAAACATATACAGCTTGTATAATTTTAACTTTGTGAGCAACTCTATCACCTACAAGAAAAATCGAGGCCTTGCTAAATGCTGTGCTGCGTAAACATCAATTATAGAAGCAAACGTTAGAGGTGTATGAGTTTGGAAAAATCTATTTTTGTCTTAAGACGTGTATCTTTGCATTATTTAAGCAATAATTTGCCGCAGGGAACTCTGAAAAAGCAGCAGCAGCCCCACAACTCTGCCTGGGCCTCACCTAGCATGTTGGAGGATTCTATCAGGTTGGTATCGAGGTCAGTCCAGTAGAGTCGTCTTTTAGCGTAATCAATAGTTAGGCCGTTAGCCCTTCCCACATTTGGTACCAAGGTAGTCCGCTCGGTGCCGTCCATAGCAGCTCTATCAATCTTGGGCTTACCACCCCATTCAGTCCAGTACATAAACCTGATAAAAAGGACAAAAGAAAAACGTAATCACATTTAATCCAAAAGAGAGCTCGAGGGGAGAAACAAAGCAAAACAAGAATACCTAGAAGCAACAAAAGAAATAAAAGCCATAAATTCAAGCATTTATTAAGACCCACTACACTACATGTTTTTTTTTTCCAAAATGCAAGCAAGGAAGTGAGTCAAGTTTCCTCAAAATGCTTCCAACTTTTTTTTTTTTTCTACATGGAGGTGGATTTTCACCAGCTCACCAGTTCCATATGAAAGCATTGCAATCTTTACTAACCCACGCATACCAGCTAAGAGGCAAAAAGTTGGCAGATAGGCAGGTCCGTTTACACCTGGCTATTTAGCAAGGTATTTTCCATGGCACTTTGCTGCTATTTCTATTCACTTGTCCGTCAAATGAAGGAATAGAAAAAGGCTGGTATGCACGGCACTTTTGTTGATAAATGCTCCCTCTTACCTCCACACAACTAAATTAAGCAGCTATATAAAGTGTGTAACATTTCAGCCAAGGCTAGAATAACACAAAACCATAGGGTGTTTCTACTGGAGCAGAAGTACAAACTATTACAGACTCACATGCTGGTTTACGCCTCATTTGACAGAAGCACAGACTTGTACATGCTTACATTTTCCTTATGCATTGTAGAGGGGGTTGTATATTTGACATTTGGTGGCTAGTTAGACATTTCTTCCAAACAGTAAAGCCAATACCACTTTAAAAACAAGACATAGCTAGCCAACATCTACACCTTTCTGCTTTAATCCCTCTGGAAACAAACACCTGTGAAATGCTTTTAATTTCAACCAACAACGCAGTGGAAAAGGTTGCTTCAGAAACTGATGATCAATGGGGTGCTATTCTTTAGACACCAGGAACACTTGCAATTTTCTCTTAAACATTTTGCAAGTATTTTGTGCCTAAATAGTGTTCAGCATGGACCTAAATGTTTAGAAATGCCCCCACGGTAGTAATGCCATGAAAACATCCACATGGAGTACAATGACATAGCTCAGCTACAAAACAAAAAGGAAAAACAGTCATTTGGGCTCAAAACAGAAGTTATGTATTTTTTCTAGTCTGTGGTGAAAAGACAAAGCACTGAATTATACCAATACTTGGAAAAAACTATTCCCAGTGTAAAACTAGAATAATCTGTAGACAACCTTCTGTTACAACTGAGTAACCGGATCTAACATTCTGGCCTTGGATGCCATCTGACTGGCTTGCCCGGGCCAATCCTAGCACATCAGGGCTAAACCCCAGTTATGTGTCCCTCTCGGGGCAGTGCAGAACTTCTGACTAAGCACTGCTGCAGTTGCCACCACCTTGTTGAAGTGAAGCAGGAGGACCATGTTTCAAGTCTCTGCACTGCTGCAACTCTTGCAGTGTCACTGGAAAATGTGATAATTTCTTAAAATTTGAAAATGAGGTGTTCTCATTTGTAAAATAAGACTAATACAATGCTGGTATAACCTCAAAAAGATTTTGCAGTAGTTTAGCTAATGTCAAATGAACACTTCATGGTAGAAAAGCTATTTTGGAAGCTAAATAGGTTTACCTTGCATTGCCCCGCTCCTTCCTTCCTCCCTCCCCCCCGCTCACTGCCCTAACTTTTGCTATTACATTTGAATCCAACTGAGAAGTTTCTTCTCAGGAAATCTTTCGTTTTGGGGATAGATGGGTATAATTGTTTCCATTCTTTCTCTGTCCTTGCTTCCCTTGTCTGTACCAACTAAAAAGGCTCCCTTATCTGAAGGAACAAACACCTTCCTTATTCTCAGACAATAAGCTTCACTCCCCCACTCTCAAGTTAAATCATTTAATACCTTTATTGGACCCTAACTTTGATAAAAAGGATCATAATTTTTAAAAGGACAAATATTTTCTTTTCAATACTACAGTCCTTTCCTAATTAATGAATTCCATAAACCTAAAACTACTTTGATTCTGTGGTTAATTAGAAAACGAAATATAAATCCCTTTTTAATGAGCTGCTCTGGTTTTGTTTTTTTTGTAGTATTCCTAATGATTATTCAGGACATTAAGAGCGTATTCCTCCAGCCCTAACACTCTAAATTACCAGGTTGTATTCCCCAGCTTGGTTCTCTCAGGATTTACATGCAGTGCCTAACTAACATGCCCTAGAGGAAATATTACAATGTTGTTTTTCACTGTTCACAAACAAAATTAAATCAGCAAGTTACCCCTCAGCAGGATCCAATGCCAGTGCCCGGGGACTGTCAAGATCTTTCCACACCAGCACTTGGCGATGCTGTCCATCTAGCTTTGACACTTCTATGCGATTTGTTCCAGTATCAGCCCAATACAAGTTCTTCCCCAGCCAATCTACAGCCATGCCTTCCGGGTAATCCAAGCCAAACTCCACAACATGTTCCAGTGCACTGCCATTCATAAATGCTCTGCTGATGGTCTGCAGGGATACAAAGATACACAGGCAAATTAGAAATTTTACCAGTCTGTCATTGGGCTGGTTGTTTTCTTTGTTGCATTTTAAACACTTTCAGATTTTAGGCATCTCATAGGAAAGAGGATCTTACAATACACTACTTATTTGCAAGGCGAACAATGCTACTATTCAGAAGTAATGATTTACTGTACTCCATTAATGTATTCTGTGTCAATTACAATAGTGTTTCGCTGGGGAAATAAATGGGATAACTAGTCTGGTTCAATTAAGAAGTCTACATGCCAAAGTGACCTTAGTAACTCTCTGCCAAGTTCAAGGGGGAAATATTTTGGCTCTCCCAGGACTATACAAAAGCATTGATGTTACAGCACAGAAAATATTTAAAGCAGCCTAATGAAAAAGTTCAGGACAGAACAGCAAATAGAAGAAAACAAGTTAATGGCCGATTAGCTCAGTAGTGCAAGTGCTTCAGTGCTGATGCTTTAATTTAATTTCACTAAACATAATTTCCTCTTGGTCTTTTATTCAAAAGATGTCTTTTAACTCTTACCATCATGGATGAGCCTGTGACAGCAGATACAGCCAGAATTATATTTTAAGAATGTATCGAAGCTCAGGCATTCCCTGATTATATATGACCACTTATAAGCCTGAAAGTGAATAGTGGCAGAATAGTATCAAACTCTCTTTGCCAAACACGGACTTTGTTTTGGTGTCTTTAACATTCTACTCCATACACTCCCCTCATGCTCTTAACCCATCAGAATTTAGCATAAGGATTGATTTTTTCGGTTACTTCCTGTGTGGATGCTACCTGCTAATTGCGCCTGTTTATGATAGTACACAGCAGGGCAATTTTTGTCTCAGTCTTCATCTGTATAACCCTTGAAAACCAGTCAGATCTTTGCTTTATTTTTATTTCAAACACAACTCAAATGAGTACCATACCTAAAGAGTTCAGCCAAGTCACCTCTCTCAAACTCACTTAAATGCTGTGGTTTTAACTTTCATGATTCTTCAGCTGCAAAGGTCCACGAGTTATTGTTGGCACAGCTCTCAACCCAATTGCAGAAAATTTTCTTTTATTAAAACCTAGGGGTTTGTGCTCAAAATTTTTATTACATCCACAATCCATGAAAAACAAAGGGAAAAATAACTAGACTCTGATAACAGAGATAAGACAGACAATACATAGAATTTTGTGACTCTATTAACCACCACATTCAAACACCTACCCTCAATTTTTTCCAATTTGTCAGTCTAGACCCTAGACCTGTTTTACAAAGCCTGTGGTTCATAATACAGGTGGTATTATGTGCGGTAGCTATATAAGGTAATGAATAGGTAAGACAAATTTTCACTTCCTGACCCAAGACAAGGCTTTCCCCCCGTTAAATGTATTTGGCAAAATATCTGTGATCCCTAAAAGCTTCTGTCATATGGCATTTTTATCAGTTTTCTGCCAAAAAAACTTATTTTTTGCTAACTTACTCTTTATGGGAAAACGTATACTTTAGACTTAAATGCTCTATAGAAGAGAACTCTACTAGTATAATGAAAATGTATGAAATTCTTAGTTCGAACAAACTCCTATCCCTTTGAATCCTGTAAATTGCATTTGTCAATCTGTTCTTAAGTATATCAAGAATCCTGTAACAACTTAATAGCCAATATGGAATAAACCTCTACCTTTAGTGAAATGTCAGTCCAGTAAATCCGATTGTCTGTCACATCAAAATCCAGAGCAGAAGCTTCCTTGACTCCCGTGAGTGGAATCGCAACGTTGTTGTTGTTGGTTTCTAAAGAGATTCGTCTGATATCTGCTCTCCGAGAAAACAGCAGGAAAGCTTCTGGGACAATGCAGGTCTTCATATCACTGATGAGCTCTAAGCCTATGGGGCAAGCGCAGCGAAGGCCTTGTGGTCTGTACAGACACAGATGGCTGCAGCCGCCGTTATCCTCCGCACAAGGGTTTGTTCCTAAGCATACAACAAAAGCAAAAGCAATCATTGCAAACTGACATCAGCTGGAAGATCAAGCCAGTATTCACATACACAGACACTAATCTTTTGCCTTTTATTCTGTGGATGAATTAATTTTTGTGTATTTCCTGTAGTCCTTTAGACAGACATTACTGTACTTGGCTGGAAAGCCGGTGCTTGTTTTCCTCACCCCATGAAGCAAACCCTGCATTAAGGAAAGGGATCTGAACTCCAACAGCAATTGATGTTCTGGATTGACAATACAGGCGCTGAATGGATGGTAAGTATGTAAGCGAGCATATGTTCTGTTGCTTTTTACAGTACACTGATCCAGTTACATAGCCCAATTTTGTTCCTAGAGACGAAAAAATTGCAGATCTAGTCTCCCATCCATTCAATGGTCTAGTCTCTCCAGCATGCTAGCAAAGCAGCTCTTTGCAATACTAACTTGTGTACCCGCACATGCCGGAAATCCAACTACTATAAGAGAGATCAAGCACTACCAAGCTCAATTAGCAAAACAGTTGGAAAGAGGGCTGCATTTAAAGTACATGTGCCTTAGGGTATCTTGTAAACATGGCAGCAGCAACAGAAAGATACACTTCAACTTCATTTGACTGATTTCCTGGGGTACAGTCCACACATGGCAGCAAGAAGTTGCAAGCCCCATCCACACACAGCAGGACATTCAGGGAATGCAATCAGTCCTGTGATGCTACAATTACACTGTTACCAGTGTATGGATAACCAATTTAAAACAAGATCCTGTTTTGTTTACATCACAGACATTACAGAGAAGAAAGCACTTCTAGTTATTTTTAAGGATGATTTCACAGTATTAATGTGAAAAGCACTGAACAGACCAAAACTGGCTCATTCTTAGCTTTTGCATACCAGAAGCACACGTTCAGATTGCAAGATAAAAAGCTGCAGTTTCCTAAACAGCTGGGCTAATCTAATAGCTGGTTGTTACAGAGACGTCCTCGTTTTCCATGATCCTTCTTTTCCTTTTACTGGACTCAGGGCTGTTCAGACCTGTAAGCTGCTCCGCCTCCCTAAGAAGCGGAAAAGTAGCAACTTTGGGGGGCACCTGGTTGTTTTCCAGCTTGGTATTCTTCCAAGTTAGAGAACTGAAGCACCTCACAGAAGACCTAACCCATCCCATCAAACTGCAGCCTGCAGTTACCATGCAATAGAACTGGATTCTGCCCATTTCTAAAAATCTGACCTGGAATAAAGTAGTATCTACAGAAGTGCTGAAATTTTTCATTTTGTTTTACTTGCCTGGTAAGCAGTCTCACTTACCAATTATCTGGTGGACATTTGTAGCTTTCAGGCCCATTAGATCAGGCAGTTGATCTATAATGATCTCTCTTTCTGCTGTGCGCTTATGTACACGTTCAATACTGCGTCTTTGCCAGTCTGTCCAATAAACGTAGTCTCCCAACAACGTGAATCCAAAGATATGAGGCAGCTTGTCCTCCACCAGAACTCTTCTCCCAGTTCCATCAGCATTCATGACCTGTGGATATATACAAACACAAACTTATGACATACGCAGAGTAATTCTGTCACTATTTATCGCAGATTAATTGACTAGCTGCTCCACGCTTCAACTTCAAATTAAAAAACGATCTCCTAGCCATTAAAATGCTATCAATGTTACACAGCAGTCTAATGAAAAAAAGACTGTATTTCAACAGGTACTTGTTCTAAAAGCCACAGAGGATCCCTTATGGACAAAGCTAGTCTCATAAGCAGAGCATAACATGAAATTATGACACAATATTCTCTATATTTGCTTTAGGAACTAATATTACATGTGTCTGTTAAGACAGTGCCTGTCTCTCACTTTGACTCGGGTCTCTTGGCTTACTCGTAAATGGGAGACACTGTTTCACACAAATGAAGACAAGCTTGGGGTCCTGGCTTAGTATCTTGTAGTCCACAGTCCCTCCTCCCAAGAGAGCTTCATCCAGGTTACAGATTGCAATAATATTAGGGCTCACAAATTCTAGGAGGCAGTCAAGAAGATTTACAGAATAGCTTTTTATTTCCAAGTCTGAATAAAGAACAGGTTTTACATTCTTAAAAATTAAATTCAGTATTTTTTGTAGCTTAAGAAACACTAATAGTGTATAAATAATTGCACGCCTTTAATCAAGATGCTTGAATTTACTCTGTCACTTTTCTCTACTGCTGAAAAGAAGTAATACCTAACTTCCTCAGAAGCACTGAAAGGATTAAACATATGTGTGCATGTTCAAGTGATCTTATGATCAAGTAACTTTATGAATGCCAAGTATTTTTTCAAAAAGTATCAGATTGAGTGCAGAGTCCTGTGTTTAAGAGAAGCTTAAATGTGATTCTGCACGGCAATTATATAGAAAAGTTCTTTCTGAAGTATTTCTGCTTGATAAGTTTATGGTTTAAGTTTGCAGCATGTATACCATCCTTCCAAAACAAAGAAAAAAACCAAAACCTTAATGTAAAACTTCCCCAAAACCTTTCTCAGCATACAGTGTAATGCTCATGTTAATAAATTAATTTTAAGTTAATTTAAAAAAGTGGAAGAAAATACTATAATCTTCACAATAATTCAAGTTCTCCTTAAAACCATTCCGTCATTAACTTGCTCACATTAATGCACTTACTCTCAGTATGTCAGAATATAGGATTCAATAGGAATCAAATCTTTATGTGCCCATTTCTCACAGAAAATAAAAGGAGGTTTGTAAACTTGCTGGTTTGTAAGAATAAGATCCATATTAACTTTTTTAAGAAAAAACAGATGATTATTCCATGGAATTGGCTTAACAAAAAATCTTCAGTTCAGTAGCATATATGGCACACTTGTACACGTGCATTAGCACATTTGTAGCACAGAAATAAGATGAGCATTACTTGCTGAAATGTTGTTGTTTTTTTTTTTTTTTCCTCTGCATTCTCACTAAGATCCTCTAAAAAGTTAAGTGCAGTACTCACAGCTTCACATTATGTTATGGTGCATTTACCATCCTAAAGCTGTAACTTATGTCCTTTACACTGATAACCAAATCCAAACATAGCATTTCCTATCACAGATTGCTTAGCTGGGCTCTGAGCCCAGCATAATTGCCTAATTTCTGGACTTCCTTTTGAAAACAAGCTCTGCTATTCCATTTAGTCTACTTCAGAAAATTTCAGCATCTGCTAGATTTCTCAGTTCCTTGCAGTGCACCTCCTACACTCTGTTTTGACAAATGAGGCTGCTAAACAACAGATTAATGGTTAACTTTAGAAGCAGGGACACAGGTTTAACATCTGTAAGATAAACTGTGAGTTACAGTCCTGAAGCCCATCATCCCTTCCAGAAACCATCACCACTAGCAAGCAAAAGTGGTCAAACACTTCCCTCACCACCCCTTTCTAACCATCTAACTCATCTTACGTTTCTGTAATGAAATTCTTTTCCCCTCCCCCTTAAAGTCTAGAAATGAACCATTTGCTTACAACTGATTAAAATATGGCAATTAGTGCTCGCTAAGTAGACCAAACAGATATACAGAATGGACGGAGGTTCCAAGGCAAATTGACTAAAATCCCACAGTAATAACCACTAAAACATCAATACCACAAAGCAGTATCTTTAGATAATACACTTTCTGCCTTGTACTTATGAAAGGACAAAGCTTCTGTATTTAAGGGGATGCTATGCTACCAGCAACGAGAGCAACTTGGAAGGTGTATGGTGTGAGGGGAACTTTCTTTAGCAAACTTTAAATGGGGGGCTCTTCAATTAAGTTTCCTTTTATTCTCAATGAAAGTCAAGAGAAGAGAAGGGAGAAGCTTCAGTATTAAGTATCTGCTTTTAATTAATTTTTGTTTTGCCACATAAAGGTTATTTTGAAAGACAGCTGTACATCATCTAGACAAAACAGATGCCTATCTAAAAGTCCTTACGCATACCTGCCACCCTGAGTCCATCTGTTAATATAAACATCTGCCCATTAGCAGCTGGGTACCACCGTATGTAAGGTTCCATGGCACCATGGTGTCTGCATTTTAGGAGATTTGAATGGAGCGACATCAATAGGCTACAGAACCAGTCTGGTGTGTAAGGCAGAAGGAAAGTGGCAAGCAATACAGGGATGATATATATAAGTACAAGGGAAAAGAAACAGTCACTAAGCAACCAATTCCAAAGTATTTCAGTATCATCTTTTCATGTACTGAAATTCAGGTGACAACTAAGTCCCAGCTGAATGCTTTATGCATTCGTTCCCCTTCTCCAGCCCCAGACAGATCAGCTCATGACAGTGAAGGCTACCCCCGCAGAATGCCCGCACAAGAAACCCACCTTCTGCTGCTATGAGGCAGTGTCTCCAGCAGTTTATGCCGCTTTAACCACAATGTGGTATGAGTTTCACATTCTGAGGCCATTCTGAATACTACAAACCAAAGTGAGAATATAGACTACAACAGGAAACAGATGTGGTGCGACCACAAACACTACCTTTACTGAAGGAGTGAGTAGTTCCACACACAAAAAAAGTAACATGAAGCAGAAAAGTTAAATGGCCTCAGAAAAAACACCAGATATCCTGCCTGTAGGATAAGGGCTTTTCTTATCTTAGAACAATAACAAATGCAAGCCTATGGCCTCATGTAAATAAAGCTTACGCAAAATAAAAGAATTCATACTGAAAATGTGGCCATATTTTAAGATGCTGTACTTAATAGTCAGCAGGAACAATAAAACCAAAAAACTTTGCATGTAACTTCTATTTTAAATTTACAGACTGGATTGCACAGTGATACATTCTAAGGGTCTTTCTTGCTACCAGTTACTCTGGATTCAGTTCAATCTTGAATACCATAATAACTGTGATAAACAGGCTAATGCAGTGAATTTACCTGTTTGATAATGTAGTATTTGAATGTAGTAGTTTACACTTGTTCATTTGATGGGTTTAAGTCATCATTATACCTATCCCATTTGCGAAAATAATGTTGAGCTCTGGTTAGAGCTCATGCTGGAACTCTGGCAAAGCTATGCAGACTTCCAGTCTGCTCAGGTCTAATGGAACAAGGCCAGCGGCAGTAGAGACTAGGCAGAGGTACACTATCTTAAATCCACAGTTTCTATTATTAGCATCTCCTTAGTGCTAACTGACCCTTATCAGGCCATACTTAGATCGGTATCAAACATAACAGCCCAGCTCTACAAGGTGCCAGACAGCCCCTGTATTGATAACTCTCAGAGAAGCCAGTATGCAGGCTCTGGAAAGAACACACTTTCCAATGCAAATCTGGGAGGCTGTCAGACAAACCTGATATGATTTAGTTGTAATTAATCTAGTGCTGTAAGCAGGGTGACAGTGTGCAAACTGTCACTTTTCACCTTAACCCATAAGCAGTTTAATTTTTAATGTAGAAACACAGAGTCATAGACCAGCCCAGGTGGAAGGGACCAATCACCTTATCCAACCTTTTCTGGGAAAGGAAGCCTAGATAAGATTATTTAGCATCCTGTGCAGCCATGTCTTGGAAAACTTCCAGCGATGGCGACTCCACCACATCCCTCCGGAGGTTATTCCAGTAAATGATTCAGTCACTGCAAAGTATTTCTTTCTTATATTGTGATTAAAATTCTCCCAGTGCAACTTGTACCAGTTACTCCTGTCCTCTCCATGTGGCTCCTCGTGAAGATAGTTTCTATCCTCCTTGCAGCTGCCCTTCAAGTACTGGAAAATATTGATGAGGTCACACCTGAGCCTTCTCTTTTCCAGGTAGAAAAGATCTTCAGTCTTTCCTGACTGAGAGGTTCAGGTTCTCCAGCCCCTTGATCATCTTTGTGGCCCTCTCCAGCCTGTCTGCATCTCTTTTGAACTGCAGGGACCGGAGCTGGACACAGTAACACAGTACTCCAGCTGCAGCCTGGCAAGCCCCGAGTAGAATCACAGAATGGTTTCTATTGGAAGAATTCTTAAAGATCACCAAGTTCCAACCCTTTGCTGTAGGAGAGTAAAATGGATTGATCATGTCTGTCTGTCTGCAAACAATGCCCCTGTGGATGCAGCCCAGGATTCAACTTGCCTTTGCTGCAGCAGCAGCATTGCACTTGACTGATGTTCAGCTTGTGCCTACCAGGACCTCCAGTGTACTGGGCTCTTCCGTTATGTCATCCCACACGTAGGACCTTGCACTTGTCTTTGTTAAACTTCACACAGTTGTTGCTAGTCCACTCTCCCAGCCTCTCTGTAAGATGGCTTTCCATTCTGACATGTTCACCTCACCACCCAGTTTAGTGTCACCAACAAATCTGGTAAGGGTGCTTTCAATCCCATCATCCAGGTAATTTTTTAATATGTTGAACTGGATGGGGCTCAGGCCCCTGGGCGACCCTACCAACTGCCAGACTAAGTAAAAACCACAGATCATCGCCTTCTGAGGTGTGGCCTGTGAGCCAATTCTCTATCCATCTCATGGCCAACTCATCCAGTCTGTATCTTGCCAGTTTGACTGGGAGGAAGTTGTGAGAAACAGCGTCAAACACTTTGCTGTAGTCCAGGCAAACAACATCCACTGTTCTCCACATGCCAACACAAAATACTACCTTATTGTAGGAGGCGATCAGGTTAGTCTGGCATGACATGCTCTTGGTAAATCTGTGTTGGCTTTTCCCAATCATCTGATTCACTTTGCTTGCATGTTTCTAGAGGAACTCTTTTCAGGGACTGAAGTAAGACTAATGGATGTGTAATTTCCTATGTCTTCCCTTGTGCCTCCTCTTTTGGATGGAGTTATAAATTATCAGGGAGCAGGCAAGTATCATGCATGCTAAACTCACTCTCAGGATGACTGGCACAGAGGAAGTCAACAGTAAATGAAAAGTTATGAACAACAACTGGTAACTCCGTATCTTCCAAAAAGAGAGATTACTTATAAGAATGGAAAAGACCTCTGTGATGGATGGAAAGCCTCCAGCTACACACAAGATGTTGCCAGAACTTTATTTCAGACACACACACACCAGTAAAACAAAAAATGTGAAACAACTTCCTCTAGAAAATCCATAAAACGCTCTTAATATCTGATACAAAATAAGAATAACCTGAACTTAAGCCTGATTTTTAAAATTGACAGCCAATTTTTGGACAAATGACAGAGATCTTAGCTGTCTATTTGTTCCTGAACTTCAGCACCTTTACCAGTGCTAGCTTACTAATCCTCAGAGAGGCCAGCAAGACCCACTTAACATATAGGATCTCAACTATTCTGGTTCAAGTATTGCTGCCATCACTGTGTCAGCTCTTCAAAATTTCTAGCAGAGACCACAGCTGGAAACCATCTTTCCTCACTGTCTCAAAGGAAGGATGCAATTGTAGCATTTACCTTCCCTTTGAAAGTATAAGGCATGCAAGAGAGTTTTTGACTCAGTGACAATGCTTTGCATGTGGTGTCCCACAAATGCAAAACACACTAGCTTGCTGTTGCCTTGGTACATGTTGAAATATCCTCTCAGATATATAGTTATAGCTTACCTTACAGCATGAAAAAAACCCAGCCATTTGGCACAGATTTAGATGAAGGAAATACTACCAAAAAAGGTCAACTCTTCCAAAGCAGACCTAAAGTCTTGAGTCATTCCAATGACAAGTTGGGTGTCTTGCAATAGTTTAAAAGACAGCAAAAAGTATTACGACCTTCACAATTTCAACATAAGTGATATTAACACACTCTAGGGATAGATAAAACTTAAAAAAAAACCCCAATCAGGTGCAAAAGTGAATTTCTCATGAGTTTGATCATTAACACTGATCTGCGTAAGAAATTGTAAAAATTACTGTACAAGAGCTGTGAAATGCTTGATTCAATACATATACCCAAGTTATTTCAACATATCATGGAAAAAGATCGTGAACAAGGCCTTCATTACACCTGAAATACTTTAGGAATACTCAAGGTCTAGGCTTAGTTACTTCAGGCTCAATCATCCAATGATACATACTCACACGTGCTGTTTGTTTGATGAAATATACTCAGTTCACAACACTGTTAATCAAGGATATGACTGTTCATCTTCCACCTAAATGTACATGATTCTTACTATATCAGAAAAGTGAAAAACAGTAACTCATTAAATCCAGTTAAGGAAAAAAAGGAAACTGGGGCAGCAGTTGAAAGTAACTCTGAAAGAGAGACAGAATGTTTTCTGAACATTGCATTAGCATTTTTTCAGACTGGGTTTGAGAACTATGTATTTTCAACTTGTTTCTTTCAGCAACTTAGACCAGACCACAATGATTTTACTGCTATGGCTGCAGTAATATCATACAATTAACACATACATCTACCATAAAACAGCAGCTCTAAGAGAGGAAAAAAGGGACATCTTGTCTAAACTTACAGTTCCAGTTTTATTATTCTTCCCCTCTAAAAACCAAAAAAGTTCTAATCAACTATATCCTTTCTGATTAAGCCAGCAAAACTTTAAACTTGAGACAATTATTCTGTCAGTGTCATTAACTTACTGTTATTGACTGTCAGTTCCAAAATGTTAAGGAATCTTCTGGAGATGAAATGGGAAGCTCTCTCTGAACAGCATTGAAATCCTGAGAAATCTGCAGAAGGGATACCTGGAACCCTTTTTATTTGCTTCAGAAACCAAATGCCTCCAGCCAACTCTACAATTTCTTACTGTTAATTGTTTTATAATAGCCATTACCAATTTCTAATTTAACAGTTCCCCAGCACCCTCAGTTTCTTTTTGAGCTCTAATCATTTTTCCAAAGTATTCAGAAAATATTTTTCCTGAGCATGGATAATATACCTAATAGGGCTGCAGTGAAGACTAATATGTAAGAACAGAGTAGAGATTAACTTCATAAATAGTCCTTTCTATGATGCTACAGACTGTTATAAGCTCATTTCTTTCACAAAAGGAGAACTTTCCTAGCTCACTGATCAATCAGTGCCAACAACAGAATTGTCTTCTCAGTGATGGAATTTAATTTTAGAAACAATTGGTCGGGTTTTCAGTGAAACACCTCAAGTCAGGTGAAGTGACAAGGAAGCAGGGAAAGGAGTTTATACTCATTGTGACAATCAAATATAACATCTCCTAGGTAATCTCATGCAATACAAAAATACCCCTACATTTTTAAAGAACAGGCTAAGACAAAAAATTGAGATGAAATGATGAACAGGATGAGAAGACAGATTTTCACAGGCAATAAAAAGATCATCCTCTGCAAAGATTCAGTGGTAAAACAGGTGAATAAAAATACTTGGCTGTGGAAATAAATTTGGGTACATTAATACATAGGGTGGAGTGGCAACAGTCAGAGGGTATTGGGTTACACAGGTATAGCAGTACAGACAAAGAATGCTAATTACTGTGATTTTGCAGCTTACCAACTTTGCAGCTTAGTCAACTAAGTCCTATCAGCAACCATAGACATACTTTGCAGAAAGCAAAGACAGCCAGCCAAGCCCACACTGCTTCTGGGTCAGTGGTTTGGGGGACAGTTTTACAAGTTCAGCAACAACTTCTACTGCTCCTGCACACAGGCCAAAGCCTCTGCTCTCTCCTCTTCCTTCCCAAGGTACTTTCTTTCAGTACCTTGCCCCAGGATCTTCCATTTTTCACTTTGTTCTCTACCCAACCTGGTGCTTTCCAGACTCCTCCATAAGCAACTATAATTGATTTTTCTTTGTCGAGGGAAAATTGTTGAAAGTTCTCTGCTGTTTTGGCAAGTCCAAGTAGTTAAGGGATAAGTCCAATGAGGGACGTGGCTAGTGCTAAGCTGTGGGGAGGTGGTTCTGGGATACTTCCCACTATTAGTAAGGCAGTAAGCTATTAAGTTGATTCAACTACTCCCTTCACTAGGTCACTTTAATTCCAAGCATTTCTGCATGTCCAAAATCTTGTTTTCCCACCGTATGCGTTTACCTGCCTAACAAAAGGTATTACACTTTTTTCACAGGCCTTTGCAAAGTTATAACATCATGAATGGTATCAGAAAAGAAGCTTAGGTTAAGAATACAAAATCTTAGAGAGAAATAGAAAGCTTGTGTGAAGAAAGCTAATTATTGAGAGGGATCACAAGGTCACTTGAATGCTTTTGAAAAAGTCCAGGACCAAGATCAGTACAATCTTTTTTTGTATGATAATAAAATCAAGCTTGAGAGAAGACAAAGACCAGGCAGAATATTGGAGAGTAACAGATAATAGCAGACTTACAAGCAGAACTCAGCAGAATCAGAAATAAAAAGATAGCTCAATATGTCTTTGCATCACTTCCCAGCTTGCCTTCAAATATTATTTTAAGTATGTTAGACTCAGTGATGTTCGATGATAGCTCTAGTTATTTCAGTTTCAGGGTTTTTTTGTGTTTTCCCCTAGGTAACCAATACTGACTGCCAGTAAAGGCTTGTTACTTTCTAGAAGAGACAACAGCATGAACTAAAGTGCAATTTCCTAACTCCAACGGAAAAAAATCTAGGACACATTAGTGGAATCCAAAGGCTGTACTTCAATCAGCTCCATGCTAGGCCATTGGGAGCCATGAGGTTTACAGAGCTATCATCAGCAAAACATAACTTCTCGCCGAAAGGAGAGCTTGTAAGAAACATATCTGAAATGTGGAAAGTCTCAGTTGAGCTGCATAGATGTAAGCAACAGCGAAGTCTGAGAAAGGTACACTTTGACATTAACAATAACATCAAAAAAGGCTGTAGAAGCCAACTCAAACATGTAAGTGTGGGCATCTGCTTCTGACACGACTGCTTCAGCTCTCCTTAGACTTAGAGAATAGGCACTTGCAGAGTGAGACTCATCCAATCTATTCTCAACATTTACTTTAGGTTAAAGGAAGCCACATGACAGAAGTACTGTTTTCTGACATTTTCTGTAAGGCAACTTACAGAGCTGAAGATCTTTACATCTCATTAGATGAAAACCACCCACCGATTTCAGAGAGCAAAGCAGATCTATGGCACAATTACAGTTTTAAAATTCAATGTCCAAGTCTTCTATAATATCACATAATCTTTGGGGCAGTAATTCCACTTCTTAGAAAAATACCATGCTTGGTACCCAGATCACAGAGTCAAGTTAGTCTTGGACAAGAGTTCTGGCAGTATCTACACAAAACCTTCCTTCAGTGTCCTCTTTCTACTGCAAGGTGCTGGAAGTGTCTCCCTGTTCCATTAAAGATGACAGCCTGTTGACAGCATGTTCTTCAGGACTTCTCTCAGAACTCATCAGCACAAGTGGTTTGTAACTGGTGTCTCAATAGTCAAACTTTTCACATTTTAGTTTTACTTAGATATTCTCAATTTATCAAAGACAATAGAAAATTGACTTTGTAATGTTCCTGAATTGAAGCTGGGATGGATATTTTGAATATGTTTCTTGTTTATTTTTATATTAAAAGGCTTTGAACAGCTGCAAAATGTACGTGCCTAAGTGACAATTCTGTAGCATCACGCTCAAAAGCCAAAGCAAAAATGGGAATTTAACTTTTAACTTTTTTTTT
>VZRU01018715.1:135934-161038 GCA_013398155.1 Pedionomus torquatus
TTTGAGCATCACGCTCAAAAACCAAAGCAAAAATGGGAATTTAAATTTTTTATTTTTTTTTTTTTTTTTTTAAATAAGAACGAGCTTGCAATGCCAGGAGGTCCTAGCCTATCTTTTGAGGTCCAAAGATAAGATGCCACTCAAATTCTTGCATCCAGCTCTTCCACAGTCAGGAGACTTTATTAATATGCTATGGCTGCCTTTTTTTTTTTTTTTTTTTTTTTTCCCTTTCTAATATAATTTTTCTGTCTTGGTCTGCATCATTAAATTTAGCTCCTCCCTGAGTTAATTCAGAAGTTAAAAAAACCCTCCTAAATGGAAATTATGCAAAGTTTGTTTTGGTTTTGTTGTTTTGTTGGTTTTTTTTTCCAGCCCTTACTATATTACTAATTTCAAAAAATCTCTAAGTTTTCTTAATGCAGGCCTAGTAGATAAGAAATAGCTGGAAATTCTCTAATAAAGTAAGCACTGAATTTCTGAAACTGGGATGGAGGAGATGGATCTGTCCCTACCTGCTGTAGCGCGTATTTATTCTTTGCTGAAGTTCCCATGTGCTGCAAGTATCCAAACAAGGTGGATAATGAATCGTGGCCAAAATTAAGCAGTAAAGAAACTTCAAATATTTGTTTCAACTACCTTACTTCTTATACCTGCAGAAGCTTAATGGAAGTACACAAAAGCAGCTGTGTTCTCTGCTCTCAATTTCCAAACCTCTGCTTCAAACTAAAGGTGGATAAGGTAGGATCAGTAATCAGGCTTATAAGTCATCAGCGTTTCACAATACAAAGGCTAATGCTATGAGACAAAATTTCTCAGTTGGAAAATAAATGGTGAATGCTTACAAAACAAAATTTCCTTATTAGGGTGGCAGTAAAATTGCAGGAGTTGTCATCGGAGGAAAATGTAGCCCTGCAATTTTAGGATTAGAATATGAATTAGAGCATTCTCTAGATGCCAAGCTATTAGCTCCTGGGTCAAACACAAAAAGGTCCTCTCTGTTCAAGATTTTTGTGCTCAAAAAAGTCTTAGCAGCATCCGCTTTCTGTTGTTCAACAAAGCTGCGTTCTGGAGACTTGTGTGTACTTACGCTGAAAAACAGCAGGATATAGGACTTTCCATATTAATAACAAGGATTACAGACAGTAATGCCAGGCACAGCTAATAGATTTGGGAATGCAGAAACACTTCAAGTTAGAGCTGCGCTCAAAAAAAAATAAATCACTAGATAATGGTCGGATCTGTACAGGAGGCAGGGAGTCCTTTCTTTAAACTCACCACTAGTAGGTGTAAGTGGGTGTCATCTCTGGCTCTGAGAATGGAGAATAGGAAGGAAGATGAATAAAGAAAAATGAAGCAAAGATTGAAAATTTGTGAAAAATCAGCCATATCACCATTATTTACCATTACACACACACATCAACATACGCATGCAGCCATTTATAACTACTTTATCAATACGAGCTTTGCTGACCATTTTAAATCCAACCCAAGCCTTAAAACAGGTAGCGTACGTGCTCAGAAGACAAATATTCATTTGTGCAGGAAAACATAAGACCAATTCAACAGAGCAGATCATACATTTTTAACCTCATAGCACGGCAGGAAAATGCTTTAAACCTGTAGCAAGTCAATGAGAAATCTTCCCTACTGGTAAGCACAATAGCAGCCATCCATTTCAATAGAAGTTTATCAGCAGTGAAACCTGACCGAGATAAATGACGAAGCTGTTGAGCCACAGCCTGCTTCTGCCTGCTGCAGGCTGCCAGATAAAATGGGAACAAAAGCTCCCTGCTGTACCCCCTACCAGTCTCCATTAACCCCTGCTGATGCTTTATTATCGTCTGGGGGCTCCAGAACAGCATAGCATGAATCACTGTGTAAAAAAATAAATAATAAAAGCTCATATGTGTCACAAACAAACCAGAGACAGAGTCTGCAAGAAACGTTCATTTTGGTAGTGCTGCAATTAAAGAATGGTTCAAAGGAATTCAATATACTAGGAGGAAAAAAGAAAAGGCATACAATGTATGTAAAATTATGTAGGAAAAACTACTTAGAGGCAATAGAATGCAAGTACACCACCATGCTTCTCCTGCTTTTACCCCCCCTCCTGCAAATATATACAAACACATACAAGTGAAGCAGGGATCAGGCATATAATTCTGATGGCTTCGGGTCCAATTCCAAGTTTTACCTTTTGATCCTGTCACAAATACCTTTTTTGTTGCACCTCCTCCACTGTCCCTTCTCCAAATGTAAGTTTAAAACATTTACTGAATGTCAAAGCATCTTCTACTAAACTGATATTAAAAAACAATAGATGGGAAGGGCAGGGATAGTGTCAGAAATATCCTCAGGATTCATGGCTACCATAGGAAAGAAAGGCAGTGGGGAAAAAAAAAAAAAAGGAAGACTTGAAATGTTAGTAGAATTTTAGCTATCACAGATTTAAATAGTGCCATTGCAGCCTTGAGATTTCTATAGCCTACTATAACGAAGTCAATCTCTCATAAAACATTCCAGAGAGGCCACACAAGATCCTGGGGAAAATTCACTAAGATTCATCAGTAAAGAAACTCACTGCTATATTTGCATTACTTAACACATTGGGGGGTGGGGGTTGGAGGGGAATCTACTTTACACTGAACCATTCTCTTGGGTGAACACCTCCCCTTCATCCTACAGAGCCTTCCCATGCTTTACTAATTACACAAGCTGTACTGAACTCGAACACGGATCTATCGCTATCAGAGGTCATTGATTTTCAATCCATTGCTGCCCCTCTGAAGTGCAGTTAGCAAGCGGCGATGTTACATCTAAGGAAGAACATGAAGTTTTTCTTATAGCTAATGCAACAAGCTAATAGAATAAAGGACTCCCCAAACCTTCAAGGAACAGACCGGCCCCAACACAGGAAAAGAGAGAGGCTGTATGGGTCCACCCATCCCACTATCCTGTCTGAGAGAATTTTTAAAACTTACACTTAACTCAACAGCATAATAAAGCAAACGCACACTGAAACTTTTAAAGAAGCCTTTTTCATTCTACAGCAATTTACAGTTCAGTGATTGGTGGTTCAGAAGGCAATTTTATTTTCTAGTAAACTGCAGTGGAATTTCCTTCCACAGACTGACCCAGTCTTCCCACTAAAACGTGTAAACATTTAACATCCATGACCATTTCTAGAACTTACCATCTGCTTTTGTTTGTTCTGCAACCATCACCTGCCAGTATCATTTACAAATGCCCACTTCTTCTGTCAAAAGGGCAGGCAGGGTAAAAACTCCGGTGATCTTATAAATAACTTACTTTATATCTTTGTTACATAACCCTAAATGAACACCTGGAATCAAAAATCCCAACACCCAAATCCTTAAAGGCAACTAAAATCCAAAAACGCCAAAGAAAAACTGTGAAATTTCTTCTCTGTTACTTTACAGGTTTTACTCGGGCTTTTTCAAGATTGTCTGTGCATTAATAAGTTAACAAATATCAACTTTTTATAAAAGCAAAAGCAGTTAAAGTCTACAACTTGGAGCCTCATAGGAAAACGTAACAAGTAATTCTGAAACCTCAGGATGATAAATCTTCTCCGATGCCCTGCATAGATGTTACATGACAACCTGGAAAAAACTCATTCTTCTGGCTCAAATTGGTTTAAAAACAATGAAATGGAAACTGTCCCAGCAAACTTTTTGCCAGATCAGATATCTTCTGTCCTGCCACAGAGATTGTAATGTTGGCATAAACATTGTATCATGTGTTCTAGCCAGTTTGACAGAATTGCAGCAGTGAGCTCATGCCTGATCTAAATGAAAATTTTTATCATAAACTGATCCAGCACTGAAAAGAATCATTATTAATAAATATGAAACCGTGGTCTGAGTAAGACCAAAGTGCATGAAAAAATACTAATGTTTTGGCAAGCGTGAGAGCAGAGAATGCCTAACTTTCCCGTTGCAAAATACATTCAAGTCCAAGACAGTATCAGGGCTGGAGTGCTCAACGTGTTATAAATAAATCTCTAAGCATAGCTAAGACTTTTCTCCCCTTCTTTTGTCAGAGCTGGCAAAACGTTAGGCGAATTACAGACTATAAATCTTGTTTTCAGGACAAAGAAAACTGTGCTCCCTGAGGCTCTTCCAAGGAGTGCTTCAAAGCAACTCACCTTGCAGGACTAGAGTTACTTTGACTGTGAAGAAGAACAAACACTTAACGTGACCTTCCAGCACCAGACTATGACTTCACATTTACTTATTTGAAGTTACAAATAATACCCCCCCCTCCAAGTTCATAAGGCTAGAGAAGATACTGTGCCTAACGTGCTAAGTGCTGAAAATTATTTGCAATGGATTCACTAAAGAAAGCTGTAATTCATCAAAAGAATGTTAACTCTACCAAGATATAGCAAAGGTAGATAGTTCTACTAGATTCTAATAGCAGCTGAGTCTCCTGCTTCCAGATTAACTTCTGCCTTCTGATAGTAAACTGAATACTAAACAACTCTATTTTCTCAATGACTCTCAAAGGGATAAAAAATGCCAAATTTGCTTCATAAATGTTATGTAACAAAATAAACACAAGATTTGTTCATTATGGGAGAAAAGAAAAAGCCCATTTGGTTTGTAATTAAAAATTCCAGCAGAACATACCAGAAGGACAGGAAAATCTATCCCCTTGCTGGAACCCCAATAAAACAAGGGAAACGCTAAGTACAGAGGATGTGGGAGTAGTAGAAGTCATATGTGAAATGAGATTTACTTCTTTAAAATGCCTTCTGTATCTAAGCTGAGCACCACAAAGAATAGAGAAATTTTTTTACCTACAAATATTACTCCCAATAGAAATCTTTTTTTCCTGATGACCTAAGAGTGGAGTTATTTAACAAATCCTTACCATACATTCTTAAAAAGTGATCTACTACATGGATATCATTTCCATTTTACACACAGAAAAAATAATGAATAATATCGAGTAACATGCCCAAAGACAGAGGAAAAAATGAATTGTTTCTTGAAGGACAAATCAACCACTATCCCAGCCCTTTTGAGCTCTATCAGAATTTAAACACCTAGAACAATAGAGTAACTACGTTCTAGAACTCCATGGAATTAAAAAGGCAGGTGCAATTACAAACCTCTATTTTGTCTGTTTTGGCATCTCCCCAGTATATTTTATTTTCTGCATAATCCAAGGCCAGTCCGTTTGGCCAGCCAAGCGAGGTATTCACCAGCACAATTCTGTCTGAGCCATCTAATGCTGCCCTCTCAATCTTTGGGATTTCTCCCCAGTCAGTCCAGTACATGTACCTGCAATGGAAACAAAATCTTAATAATTTATTAAGCTAAACTTCCAACATTCACATAGCTTCTTATGGACTACCATTACCTCAAAACACTGCATTTCTAAGCCAAATATATTTCCTTCCTAAATGAGGATGTCCAAGCCACTTAAAAGGCATTGACATGTAAACATGCTGCCCTTTACACAAAACTGCATAACTAGTGCTATTAGCTAGAATAAACAAACAGATCCACACAGTTCCCAAAAATATTTTTAACGGGGAGAATAAAACAAAGATGAACAGGCTGCCCAGGGAGGTTGCGGAGTCCTGTCCTCCGGAGATCTTCAAGACCTGCCTGGATGCAGTCCTGAGTACTACTCCTAGAACGCTCTAGGCAATCCTGCTTTAGCAGGGGACTTGAACTAGATGATCCCTAGAAGTCCCTTCCAACTCTGACAATTCCATGGTTCTGTGATATATAGGATGACTAGCCAGGTAGTCAAAATAGAGCAGCAGTTCCTGTGCCCTCAGAACCTTAGCTTTCAAAGAATCATTTTATTTTCATTTTAAAGGTTTAGAAGTTTATCACTGCACCCCTTTACCTATATACGGGCAGCCAGAGGTATTGTCTTTGCATGACTAACATCTAAAAATATTCTCACAAAGAGCTCCTCACCCAACCATGGGGTCCAGCACAATAGCTCTGGGTTCTTCCAGGTCTTCTGATATCAAGATTTTTCTCATGGTCCCATTAAGCCTTGTAACTTCAATACGATCTGTGCCAGTGTCAGTCCAATACAGATTTCGGGCAACCCAGTCCACAGCAATGCCATCAGGATGCGCAATCTGTGCTGTGACAACAAACTGACTACCTGACCCATCAATGAACGAGCGGCGGATGGCCCTAACTTCATCATCAGTCCAATAGATGTATCCTTCCAGCGGATCAAAGTCAATGGCGATGGCATGACGAATGTCCTCCAGTGGCAAAACGATGTCTGTAAAATCTGGGGTGTCTAAAGATATTCGCCTCAAATCTGTCCGGCGGGCCAGAAGAAGCAGTTCAGTGGCACCTACATGAACAAGGTAAAGACACAAGCATCTTACAAACACTGTGCAGTAATCCTGTAAATAGTGAACACGAGTCTGCACCATTCAGCACAAGATAGTCTAGCTACCTTCATTTCACAGGACCTAACCAAACAGATGTGCACCAGCAGGGAATTCCACTCAAAGGCTTCAAATGTGAGGTTCTTCTTCTACAGAAAGAGCCAGATGTGTTTACAGAGAAAATTCAATGGCTATTTTCTTGTCCAAAACATATTATGTTGACGTGTTTTCTATCCATAACATTCCCTTCAAAGGTACTGAAATAGATATGCAGCAACAATGTTGCTATTTTATGCAAATCAACAGATGGCCTGCAGCCTCTTAGATGAAAAATTAATTATATAAATAATTTAGTGACTATTTGCTGTTGTAGGTATAGGGGACAACCATGACAAACAAGCAACAACACCCTTTGAAGAGGAAAAATGTAACACAGAATGCCACAAGTAAATCTCCTTTGAGAAACTCCTATTGGAAGAATCAGATTTGGGAAATGACAACTGTCCAGTCACTACATGAAGCAGGAGGCCTGTCAGCTTCTCCCATATTTGTTAAGAACAAGCTTATTGAAGACATGAAGATAAATAACAGTGTGTCATATAAAGTCATTTTGAGCTGAAGCATACAAAAGCCTTGCTGGCTTTTTAGGTCAAAAGTCAAAATCACAATAAATAACTAAAATTAGCTTGCACTGCAGGTGATGTTTTCACATAGGGCAACACAAGCTCTTGAATGGTCCACGTGCTGGGCATTTAACCAATGACAGACATACTTATTGTCTATTCTAATTCATTGTCATTTCATTTTCCACTTCACATCACTAAATTTCAGTGTAACGAAGGATAAACGACCACCACACCCTATTCCAATTAAACTGGCTTATCAGTTTGAAGTCTCAGGGAGATAAGAGCAGCTCAGGCTTCAGGGAAGCTTGAGTTAAGGTGAAAAATGTGTGCAATCCTAAACGCACGGAAAGTGTGTTGCAATGGCTCTCCTCAAACAGTGAGGGGAAAGGGTTTGGCAGGGACCAGTGTAGGTGTGAGGACAGAAGGCGGGAGGTTTAGGAAAAACAATGCATCAACATTGCAGTGAAAAAGAGCCAATGCCAAGGCACGTTCTGTCCATGTTTATACCTCCAAGATCAAGACAAGGGCTAGAAGACTAAACCAGCATAAATTAAAACAATTAGGTCACTGATGAAAAAACAATTTTGATGCCTGATACCAAGTTTCTTTTTTTAAAAAAAAAAATCAGTAATAGTTGTTGGTGCTAGCTGAAACCTCACTGCATGCCAAACTTTGGAGGGATGCCAAAGCAGCCATTGCTTCATTTATAGCAAGTAACACATTAAAAACATCTAATATGCTTTCTCTGTGCCGCAAGAAACGGCACCTTTCAACAACTGAATGAGAGAAGATTACAAAGGCTTGTGATTGATAGCCCAGAATGGATTAAGATCAGCTTTGGGATCCTCTGTCCTAAAACATCTTGTGTTCAAAAACACACGTGCACACTACTCAATTGTTCTTCTAGTGAATTAATTAATATCAGGAAGGGGGAACCTGTAACTACATGTCTATGCACACTTCAAAATAATGTAGAGCACGTGACATAGTAAATGGAAAACAGGCATGCTAATAAGCTTTTTTATCATTACAAAAGCAACTAATCTTGTGACAGCAGTCTATATGTACATCAGTATTTGTTGCTACCAAGTATATCAAACAATTCGGCAATAAGATCCAAGCATCCAGCTGCATTAGTCATACAGTGTTACTATGTAAGTAATCCCAACTATTTAGGTTCAAGTAAGAAAGAAGTCCCTTGGACTTACTTTCTTACCAACTTCACGGTGATTTAACAAACTCATATTTTAAACAAAACTATGAAAATTATATTTAAAATCCCAAACAATAACACTTTTTTGCATTATGTAGTAAAACTAAGGTTGAACAGACACACTAACCTCAGATTTCTAAACCATTAGAAAGCTATATATAGTCTACCATACACAGAAAAAGCGTTAGGCATAATTTAAAACTAGTATGTGTGCTCTGGCTGAAGCTGATAGTCATGCTGAAGAACCAATGCCAGGTCTGCAAAAAGACACAAGTACAGCCATGCTTTTGCTGAAACCCACTCTTAAAATTGACCAATTGACCTTCCAATTCTTCTCAAAGATGACCAATTTCAACAGCTTCAGGATGCTGCTTTCGGATTGCAACACTTGTATTTCGTCAAAATAACCCAATGTGTCTAAGCTTTAGTTCAGCATTGGGAAATGACTAGCTTTCAGCTAACCCATGTTACACTTTGGATCCCTGAGCTAAGAATTTAATGGTCTTTATCTAGGGGCTTAACTAACATTCCAGTCCCCACTAAAACATCATCCCTTACCCCTCCAATGAAGCAATAAAAAGTTTAAAGCTTACTTTAGAGCCATTACCCACCCATTTGCAAACCATCACCTCAGCTGCTTAGTTAGATCACCACAGATTCTGTTCAGGAAAAAGGAACAGCAGAGAAGAAGCATCTCACTTCAAGGTAGGGTGAGAGAAAGATCACTCAATGCCTTCAGGCTTGTCCTGACAATAGCACAAATAACAAATGGTGCAAATTCACAGTCAGGAAAAAAGGGTCTCAAAACCAAACCAAACCAAAGAATTTGCACCTGTAGCAAACACCAGCTGTAGAAAGCTGGGGCAGAGTGGCTGGAGAGCTGCCTAGAGAAAAGGACCTGGGGGTATTTGTGGACAGCNTGACGGTACCAGAGGAAATGGTCTGAAGTTGCAGCAGGGGAGGTTTAGATTAGATATTAGGAAGAATGACTTCACTGGGAGGGTGGTCAGGCACTGGAACGGCCTGCCCAGGAAGGTGGAGTCACCACCCCTGGAGGTATTTAAGGAACATGTACATGTGGCACTTCAGGGTTAGCTCTAGATTGTTGGGTTGGGTGATTTGTTTTGTGGGGTTTGGTTTTTTGTGGTGGTTTATGGGTTGTTTTGGTTTAGTTAGGTGTGGGGATTTTTGGTGTATATGGTTGGACTGGATCTCAGAGGTTCCTTCCAACTATGAAAATTCTGTGATTCTGTGAAAGTTTACCTGGCTAGGCACGGAGCACCTCAAGGTACTCAAGGTTGGCAGGATATTACAGAATTATTCAATTTTGTTCACTACTATTCCAAAGACCCGTTACAATGCAAAAGCTACAATGTGACAGCAGGATTTCCAGACTTCTCCACTCTGCTTCTCCAAGAGAAACCGTGCTTCAAATGACAAGCATGTTGGAGAACACAATGAATATAGAATCATATTTCAGGAAAATAATGAAAAGGCAGGAAAAGAGAATGCAAGCTGCATCCCAACATAACTCTTTTTTCTTTTCAATTTATCAGCACTTACTTCGAGATGGGAATGAGCCATGAACATATACAACACCTCAAACCTCAGTTGGCTCAAACACTTTTCAAAGAGCGTATCAGGGCTGCAACCAGATCTCTACTTCAGCATGTGTATGCAGACCTGAGGCAGTTTTTCCTCTACACACTCTGGACTGCACATATGAGGAAGATGACGTGGCCCAGATGAACACCCAGAGCAGAGTCTACTGCCCACACTGCTGTCTTTTCTCCTCACTACTAATGGTCTCTACCACACCCAACACAAGCATGCCTATAGACAAAATTACATATTGAATGCAGCGCTGGGTTTGAGGGCACAGACCAGCAGGTATGCTGGGATATATGCTCATAGCCTTCAAAGCGCTGTGTGCAGAGCTGCCACGCTTACAGGCAGGGCAGGCATACAGCTGTCTCGCGTTTAAAGTCATATCCTTCTGCTTACCCCCCGTACTGATATCCCACACAATCCTAAGTGATCTCATCAACCCATACCTTACTTTTTTTTAAAAAAAAAAAAACCTTTCCAAACTATTCAAATCGGGGACCAAGTTCAAAATTCTTTTTAGCAGTGCCTGAAGTCACGGTATATTCAGGATAGTTAGCAATTTTTCTAAGATCAAGTCCCTTACTTAAGATGTCTAAATATGGACATAAAAGCTTTACTCCAGACTCTAATTTTTGAGAGCTTTAGCCTACTTTTATTAAGTACTCTGAAAGCTGGGATTACAAGCTCACGGATGGTGCATTACATTAGTCCTGGAACTAATACTTTCCTCAAAAAGTCACTATTAAAAATCAAAATAATTTAAATCTGTGTGCTAGCTAAAGTGAAGGGAAGGGGGAGAAAAGGGGAAATGGAACAAGTGGGCAGATACATGCAATGGTGTAGCTTTAAAGTACAATGTCTAAAGCCCTGATAACTTTTACAATTAATTAAATCTTCTCAATGATATACAGGCCTCAGTCATTTTTAAGTTACTGAATTTAAAAGCCATCAGTGGTTGCTGAGGATAGCACAGCTACACAGACATACATGCTCAGGAATTCATACATAAGAAGTGCTAGACCTAGGAACATGTATAATGCATTTTCCATATCCGAGAAATCAAGATTATTAATGCATCCTCAATAGAATTACCACACATGTGACTAAAATATTTATTTCCTAAATGTCTTTCACCAGTGGTAACGTCACTATTGTCAGAGAACACCTGATACTACAATACAAACAAGATTTTTTTCATCTAGACAAGCTCAACTTTAAACTACAAAGGCAAAGGACATGTAGTATCTGAAATTATTTTTTTTTCCTTTCCTTTAAAAGAAATTAAAGAATTAGGGTGTTAAATTAACATCTTGATCTGTGCAGTCCAATCCAGATTCTTGCTATTCTTGACAAAGCAAATTTCCCACTGGGCAGACCTAAAGTGCAAAAGGAAGCGTAGATTTCTGATTACTGTCTCCAGGCCTAAGAAGGAAATAGGATATGAGTATCCATGGGCAAAACAGAGTCTTTTCTTGGAAAAGAATGAAATGGTCAAAGCAGGGCTGAAATGAAAGTCTGAAGCAGTGCTTTTTCTTCAAGAGGAAACTCACTTCTCTTTGCTCAGCTGTAGTCACCATTGGTTTTCTGAGTACAAACCACACATCTGTATCGGTAGTATCAAATGTGGAAAATAAGTAAAATGCTCAACCTGAGCACACAGACAGAGAGATCTTCAAGCATGAATAAGAATGTAACTCCAATGGCAAACCCATAAACAAATCTAATTTTTCTTATAAAAATGACAACCAGTTCATTGAAACATAGCACTGCCAAATTCAGAACAGTAGTGTCTATAATACTGAAAAAGAAAAATATGTCCTGCAGAAGGGGACAATAAACGACCAAGAACGTGACAACTGTAGGTAAAAGCCCCCTGGTAGAAGTGTCTGGATGCTTGGGCAGGAGTGTTTGCTTTGGACGTTACTGACAGGAATAGCTGTCCATGAAAACTGCTTATTCTGCCTCTTTTCTTTGAGGGACAGGGACTTACCAACTTTAACCCAGGCAATGCAGGAGCCAAGAGCTTACTACAAGCCCACATATCAGATAATTTACAAAACAAAACAGTTATTTAAAGCATGAACAGCTAGCCAATGTTATTAGAAATATAGCTAATTTTATTCCAAATTATCACTCTTTCCTGAAATGTTATGGAGAAGTGTTTCTAAATGGGGGGTAGGTGGTATATTCATATTTTTCACAAAGAAATGGTAAAACTCTTCTAAGGTGTGATCAAAAAAAACAACCTACAAAAACCAGAGAAACTAACACTGGGAGAGAGGAAAAGATTTCCTATAAACCAAGATTATTCTAAAATGCTAGGTTGTCATGGAAACTGCTCAGGGAGGGTCAGCCAGCCTCACCTTTGGCGGCAAGGATCATCTGTCAATGCCAAAGCACTGCAAACACCACAAACACACACTCAAAATTCACCCGTCAAAATCTTTCCAGTCCAGGCTGGTCCTCTCATCAGCACAGCATGAAATGAAGTTCTCTCCTCAAAGAGGCTCCTTTCAGCATGAAAGAATTTGGTTTAGGAACCAGTCTGATTTTGTCTACTGCCAGAAGACAAAACAGTCTCAAAGAAAAGAAACTCATAGTCTCGTTTTTCACCTTTCTTTACCTGTAAGTCACCCTCCCCTTCCTTCCTTCCTTCCCCAAAGTCATGTACATGTTGTAATTGCAAACAGAGATTTAATCACTTGGTGTTTTAATCTGTTACAGCATAACAGATATATACTGAAATGATCCATGGTAAAAATGTTCAGTTCTCAGGGTTCAGCACTACTTTTGCTGCAGATCTAGTAAACAGACAAGTACAAAGAGAAAAAAAAAACAGCCCAAGAAACCGGAACCACCCCCCTTCCTCCCCCCCTGCAACCCAGCACACCTGAAAAAGAGAAAACAAGTTTGCTTCTGCAGGGTCACTGAGGAGCCTAAGAAAGGAAACCAACACACAAACCTGCACAGTTTCACATGTCAAAATCTGGTTTGTGGCTATTCTGGCTCTGTTCAATTGCCATGCTCTCCTCTCTTCCCCCAATGAATACTTGCTGCCTTCACAACCAGGAGAAGAAAATCCAGTGAATGTCTGCCTTGAAGAGCTCTGGAAAGTTGTAGGTCACTCGCAAAAGCCCTAAGCCTACCACCTACACCTCTCTACAGAGAGAGGAGTGAAAAGCCAGTCACAAAATATTTCATTATTTTGGGGTAAATTCTAGCTCTAAATGCTGAACCTGGAGCTCTCTCTCACACTCCTCCCAGAAGTTAGCTCTCCACAGGATCATCAAAGTTAAGTGAGACCAATGGATCTGATGCACTATTTGAATAGGTTGTTTCACATGGGTTACATGCCAATCCAGTTCTAAGTTCAAGAAGCAGTGATACACAACACTCACAGATCTCAACAAACACGGGCTCAATTTTCTCCCCCACTCACCAGCCATTTTTCTTCTTGAAAAGGGAGGGGCAGAGTGTTTTGGAAAGACACATTAGCATCATGGTGGTTAAAAACGTAACATTATATTGACAAACATAAGATAAACGAATGTTCTTGTATGAAGTTATTTTTGCACACAGGTGGACAACATGCTGTAGGAAATTGGTTAAAGTTTCTGATAAAATGGGAGCTATATTTCGTGAGACAAATATACCTCATGGCTGACGGGGAACATACAATTTGGCTTCTCATGTTCATGGAGTGGGAAAAAAAGAGCAATAGTTATAAATTCTGAGACATATGGAAGGGCTTGAAAAACTAAGCTGATGATGCTGAGTACCTCTGTGTAAGAAGTTAAAGTCTTTTTAGTAAGGTTTTGGACTTTTTAAAATACCATTCCTCTACTTGACTTTAGTAATTTGCATTGATACACTAGATGGGTGGCCGTTCAGCACTTCAGCACAGGGCAGCTGACCTATGTAGCAGGTGGCTTTCACAAAGACATGGGCCTGAACCTGAGAAGGGAAGTGGCTGCTTCTGTGGTACGACCACCTGCTCCTTCGAACACAGCACATGGGGAGCAGAAAGATACAGCCCCCCCTTGCCTGAAGTCCCCGGCCCTTTTCCTAAGAATAGCAAGTCGAAGGGAAGCAATTTATCACTCCTGATCTCTTGTTCTAACTGTTGGCCTTAGTCCCTTCAGCCTCTGCTGCCTTACCTTCCTACTTCTGCTTGGCAAGTCATAAAACCTTTACCACTCCCTGTCCCCCACACGGACTTTTTGGTGCAGCTCTGCTTTTGGAAACATGTCTGTATTGGGTAAAAACTGCTTTAGCTATCTGCTGCCACAAAGGAGTTTATCTGTACTTACCAAGTATTTTTCAAAAAGCATGTGAATTTGTGTCATGTTCTGACCAAATATAACTAACTCATAGCAGTATTATTAAAGCTTTTTCCTTGTGCTGTCAGAAGTGGAAGAAAAACATGTTGTGCATGTATTGTTAAATTCTTTCAAACAATCCTGCAAGGCTAAATCGGGGGGTGCTTTTGCATTTTTCACATAAAAGCAGCAATTTGTTTTAACAAGGTTCACAGAAACACAAATAGCCACACAAAAATAATCAGCAGAGAGCATGAAATAGCATGAAATTAAAGAAAATTCTTAACAGTAGCTGACAAGCCTAGAAGAATTTTTAAAATATAAAATGACAATTTAACAAAAATTCTTTCTGTACACATTTTATTTAGCCTATTTACAGTAAATTCTGCTGTTTCTGCTCTTCTTCAATGTGCCTTTGTCATAGAGAGATGATCTGCATAAAAAATAGTTGGTTATGAGCAAGCTAATTTTCTCCCAGTGTTTCTTTTGATACTGCTAAAGTACTACGACAACCACAGCAAAACGTCTTAAGAGACAAACTTACAAAGTGCAACAATTAAAAATCGTACACGTTAGCACACAATGAGGTGCTAAAAGCAGTTTTGGGTGAGTGCTTGCAGCCCTGTCTCAATCATGTCTTGAAACACTTTCAACACCCCTAAAGACACGCCATGCTTTTCAGTTCCTCTATACAGATGTGGGTGCCTAACTTTATGCTTGTGAACTAGAAGAGATTCCAGGTGTGTGCGTGCATAATAAAACAGACATCAGATTTTCCAAAAAGAAAAAAAAAAAGAAAGAAAAGAAGGAAAAGAAGCATGTTTGTTGTACATACCAAGTAGATAAATACTAATTAATGAACAACAATGTTAGAAACATTTTAGGGACAACAGATGAGGTAGGTATCATTTTTTCTAAGAAAAGGGAACAGAGTCCCCAAAACACTTGTGGGGAATTAGTGACAAAGATAGAATTGCAACTGATTCTTCTAACTGCAAGTAACTTGCTCTTCAGCCACGAGACTCACTGTTTTTTGAAAAATAGAAGTAATTTTCCAATCGCTTTTATCTGTACTGCAAAAGCATACACAATTTCACAACTTGTCACCCTTATGTGCACTACATAGTGAAGCTGTAAGAATCTCTTTCCCTCCAAAATCCACTTTATGCTTAATCTAAAAGGATTTTTAAAAACAAAGCCTACCATCTTTGCAGGTCTTTCCATTCTCAAGAAGTTTCACACCAGTGGGACACGCACACTGATAAGAGGGCTTGGTAGGAGACATCAAACACAAGTGGGAGCAGCCACCATTATTAATTCCACATGGGTTTGTAGCTGTTAAACATAAATCACACAGATTAATGCTTCTGATAACGAATGACCTCATCTCATGTGTTAAGACACATACGGCTTTTGAGTGGTAGAATCGGTGGCAGCAACACAGATTGAAAAAGGAAATGATAAACACAGAACAGGGAAAAATTAATTCCAAGTGTTGAGTACTGGGGTATTTATGGTACCAAAATGCTGAACGTTTCCTTTCTCGGGGAAGTAGCACTTAGCTCTAAACAAGAGCCTTGTTTCAGTTCTGCTCTTCTCATTTTAACAAAATATTCAGCATGTCAGTGCTGAATGTGTAGTAGGTTGTATATATAAAAACAAAATGCAAACACAGTAAATTAACATGATGGTTAAGACAGTGGTTATTACACAGAGCTAGTCTTGCCAAATTAATACTACTTTCCATTCAGGAACTACTGCTTGGAAAAAATAAAAATACCACATTGCCTAAAGTTATGGCACATGAAACAGAAAAAAGAATATGACAACAGGATAAATGCGGTGGGCAGAAAAAAGACAAGAGATGGTTTCTTGCACTTAAAAATCCAAACAACAACATGGAGAATATTTGATTTCTCTGGGTCTTTTCCCAATCTTTTAATTGGAAAAATTGCATCATGATGCAAGTGAAGCCACCCACAACCATAAAGACTAATTAAGATTTTTGCAAATCATTTCCAACTTGCAGTTAAAAAAAGAAAGCAAGACAGCTTACCATTTGGCTGTCTCTTTTGGCTGAAAGCATGGATATCCATGGGAGAGAAGATGTTGGAATGAATTTCACGCAGGTCCTCCCCAGAGTACTTGCTGCAGGCCAAGATTGAATGCGTGTTCCAGTCAGTCCAGTACAACGTGTCCCCAAACAGCGTCAAAGCAAAAGGATGTGGAAGGGAGCCTTTAACCACTGCTTGCCTAATAGAATACAGGGGAGAAAATGTATGCTCAAACACAATTCATGCTATGGTTTTGCTTGAACACAAGCTTTTGTGAAAAGAAGTTTTACATTGTAAGCACGGTCGATCAGAACTTTCCATTTATTTACAGAGAACAAATATAGTGCACCCACTTTGGGGAATGACAGGACTCGTGTGTCATTCCCCCATATTTCCAGACTGCCTACAGACACTGAGATGGCTACGAGATGGCAACTGAAATGCTTACTTAGGTCTGTGGCTATTTCTAGCACCCTTTTAGAGCCTCCCAGATAACGAGCGTTATGTCGCCACGTGCAAGTGAGGAGACTGCCAGCTGATTTTATGCAAGTCTGACTGCTACCTGCTGATACACAACATCCATCATTTTCAGCCTCAGAAGATTTCAAACCAAGACAGAATTTGGTCAATTAGCAGTCCATCCATCTCTTCCAGTTTTGCTCTTTTGGACCATCAGAAAAATACTCTGATGGCAAATAGTTTCACTATAAAGAAATCCTTAAGCTACTTTTCATGATTCATTATTATGATAATTATTAAGCTATTGTTTTTATTATAAGCAGTGCCATTAAACCGAGTTCTACTGATCTTCTGCCACGGTAATGGTATCATTTCTGAGCAAAGTGGGTCACCACCTGTCTCCAGGTTCATAAACAAAATTAAAGAGTATACCCATATATTTTATGTATATATACACAAACACATGCTCATTAGCCATCACAAAAATGCAGCACAAACAGTACTGAAGACAGTTTTTCCAGGTTCTTGTGATGTAGAAACTAATTATCTGTACCCAGGTTCCTCAGAACTGGAATTAAGTAGCTCATTTCTTACAGTTATTTTATTCAGAACCATAGAAAAACTTAGTATAGAGAGGACCCTGGTGGTCATCTTGACCAAGACTCTGCTCAAACCAGGGCCATACAAGTATCATTTACACAAGTGCTTCTTCTTACCTCCTTTCTTCTTTAACTGTGTGGGTGCACATGCATTCCCACATACTGAAGCTCCCACTCAACAGTGGTGATCCCTCTCCCCGACTGAAACCGAAAGGGACGGACACACAGCTCTACTACTCCTTCAATACAGGGTACATGATGAACACCAGTCCCCTCATTTTCTTCTTGCAGGGAAGAGAGTCATTGTCTATGTTTTTACTGAGAAAACACCCACACACTGTATGCATCACTTTTGCAAGGGAGTTGGTAACTGAAGTGGCTTAGTAGAGGCCAAAATAGAGGCCCTTACCAGAAGGCAAAAATACTCTCGTTTGCCAAATATTTTCTGGTAAAATTTAACAGAAGGGTATATTAAAGCAAGGACCCTGAAGGTGTCTTCTGCCAATGATTCTGAATGCAAAGAGACTGCAGTCATTACCACTTTTTCACTTTAGTTTCTGGATAAAGATGTATTATCTTTAAAGCTTTTATTTTTTTTTCCACTGAGAAAAACAGATGCATTCCTGTACTTGTCAGTCTAGTGTTCCAATTCTACACCAAACAAAATTTTCTATTTCTTGATATTTTGCACTCAAAAGTAGGACATATTATCTTTTCTTTCTTATCTCTGTCTGGAGCCAGGTATATATTTGCTTCTAATTAAAAGCACCAACTAAGCATCTTACAAGAGACAATTGTAATATAATTTACAGTTGAAACCTACCAGTAGTCAAACAGTGAAGCTAGAATGACATAGCATGCTCCCTACCAAGAATAAAAGCATTCTAATTCTGTAAACATTTTTACCAACCCCACCCCAAACGCCTTCAGATTTGAATAATTTTAGTTTATAGCAGGTCGGGAGATTATCTAAGTCTTTATAATAAATTTATGACATTTGTCACACGGGACAGACACAATAAAAGCTCAAAGCCCTCACTATAAGCAAACCTGCACCAAAGACATCATTGCCATGCACAAGGGGAGCCACATTTTTTCTGAAGCATTCCGACTACATAATTCACTTTAAGAAAAAAACAAAAAAAAAAACCAAAAAAACCCAAAACCACAGAGATTTTTAAAAGCTATTAGTACCCACCATTCCTGCTGGGAATAAATCTTTGTACAACATACACTGCTTGATGTGCCTAACATTCGGACAACCATCTATTCATATGACAATGCATAAGATCAACTGTGACCCTGTGATCAGCTCTTATCTGGGAGAGAGATTCAGGAGTACTTCATTTGACTGCACCATCAGCCATGGCCTTAAAATGATTTCAAGCTGCAAAAAACTAGGACAGAAGTATAAAATGGAGTGGACATTTAAGTTCTCGTTTGAAGCTCATACTCAATATGGCACGGCAATAATACTAAAAAGAACAGGAGCAGTGTTTGTTCAGAAAGGCTGTACACTACCCTTTTTCTGCTTCATTTTCTTATACCAACTTCATTCAGGAGGGATACACATCCTTGCTAGCATATGGATATGCGTTGGACATGAATTTCTAGACAACAATAGCTAACATTTCTTTCCCGGGGAATATTTCCATGATACAAGACTTGCACCTTTCTTGGGATCTCTCCTTGGTCTTTTGATTCGTATCATGAGAAAAACTCTATTCTGATGTGATCTACTGACATTGTACAACAAACATAAGCAGCAGGAACTTATTTTCATACTCCTGAATTGTAGCCATTACAAGCAAAACACAGCACTTTGTGAAGAACGATACTAAGGCCTTAGTAGATGATTCTGTATACACTGCCAAAATTTATCATATTAGCATCCATTGACAATACAAAATATTAAGAGCTGGAAATTCATACCATCTAGAGTAAAAGCTTTCTGATTAGTCTACACATTGTTGAAAAATTCTTTACAGGATGCTCATATCTGAATTTACTGAATTTTTAATCATTTTCCTTCCTACAACATACCAGATACATTTTCAGTTAAAAATACCTGGAGGCTATACCCTTATCTGGCATGTCTTTTTTTTTTTTTTTTTTTTTCCCTCCTTGGTACAAGAAAAACAAAACTAGGAAGTTATGCTACAATTACCATCACATCTTTCTTCACAAAGGATTAAAAATGCAAAGAACTGTCTTCTGCACCTTATTAGTGATCATCATGTTAAAGAAAGCATGTAACAAACAAAGGCTTGCTTGGAGCAAATTACAATATTTTACACAAAACATTTCCCACCATCTACAGATTAATGCCTGAGCATTCAGGGAATTGCAAGAATTAGATATCTTCGATATCTTCAACTTGCAACAACTGGAAATATTAAGCTAGTAGCCAAAGCATGAATCCTGCACACCATCAGATGAAGCAGGATGGAAGGCCAACAGACAATTGTGTAACACCACACTGAGGATGACACAAGGTAGGTACAATCTTCTGAAGGAACCAGAGCTAACTCAAAACATTTGCAAAGCAAACCTGGGAAACTACGTTCGATTTTTACCATGAACGTTTGTTCCAATATTCCTATCAGAATACAAGTCTGGCTCTAATTTCCTGAGAAAATAAACAGGAAACATGACATGTCGGATATAACACTGCCTTTTAAAGCCAAAATATTTTCTCTTTTGCCAGTTCTTTAAGCCAAGTTTGCCATGTGTTTCCACAAAGTATATGTAACACAATGGGTCTAGACGGGTTTAGCAATGACATTTCAAATCCCACCTTCAATGACATTCTGAAAAAGTCAATTAGAAGTAAAACCATGGTTGAGAAATGAAGTCATTGAGTAGGTAATTTTTCAGGCAAACACCATGATGGCAGGCAGCATAGGTGAAAGGCCTCTGTGAGGGAAAGAGACTGGGAAGCCAGCAGGAAGGTATGAGGGGGTTTAGAAGGGAGGCACACCAGTAGATAAACTGGCTGCAGAGTGGTTTATGGTGCTTCCCGGCTGAAGCTGCTCGCTCTTTGTTTCCAGCAGGGCCGTCATCCTGAATTAATTCTGCATTTGCCTTCTCAGGTCTTTGAAGCAGTCTGGATGAGCTGCTCCATTGATCCACCTGGGTTAACCACCCTGTACTAAATATTTTTATTTAAAGTCTAGAAACATGCAGAGACCTGTGACCTAGTGACTCTGGCTATATACACGGTGTCTGTTTCACACACAGTCAACTGCAGATGTTTTGAAGTTCCACCTTTTCAGCATTTTTATTTCAGAAGCACCTTGGGGGAGAACCGAGAAATTCACCCTAGCTCTGTGTCCAAATAATCTAATTAATTCTGCTTTTGCAGACTTCTCTAGCAATTTTAATTAGGGCACTGTTCATCTTCTGCACTGGCCTGTAATGCGTTGCTGAGGTACTGAAACAGGGTTTTCACCACAGACTGGCTCCTCTTCACTGCTTGAGGGTATTAAATATTTTTATCTCACAGAAATACACACAAAGAGAAACACAGAACGCAACATTTTATATCTTGCATGTAATGTCCTATACTGTACACATTATAGGCAAATAATGAAAAAGAAACTCTTCTAAACGCAGGCACATGGTATTTTTAGTGTTTCATCAAATCTGTAACTAATCATCTGGCAGGCAGACACAAGCTGATGCTCAAAAACAGAAACTAGAAAAATCAATGCTCAAGTGTAAACTTAAGACATTCACCTCCTCGCAAGAGCTTCCCAGCTTTCTGACAGTTGCTGAAAGTATGTTTTCTTACAGTGGCCTCAAAACCCATCTCATTAGCACAAACACTTCCTGGGGGACCTTGTAAGTGCATTTCCCTTCAGCCAGTAACGTGTTAACTTATTAATTAGAACTGCTGCTGCAGGGTAAAGGAAGAGAAAATTAATTCAAGAGCTGCCTTAGCAGGCCAACCTATCTCGGTACTCTACTCACAGGAGAGCTGTCTGCAATTCAGTTTTGTTTAATTAGTCCCACAAAAAGCAACTGTTCTCTCTGATAAGAGCAGGGCGAGAGCTGCAAAAAAACAAACCCGTCTCTTCTATGCACCAATTTAATTTTTTAATTATTACATTCTGACATGAAAAACTCTTCGTGCCTTTCTCTCACTGGCAAACCAAGGGCATTAGTCATCAACTTCTGTGCTTTTCCCCTCTTTATTCTAATGAGCCTATCACTGGAGTAGCTAGGGCTAACAAGTCCCAGGGCTAGCAGGTAACGAACGATACATCATCCCCGTAAAATTCACTGTAGAGCTTTTCTCACGAATTTATGACCCTGGCACATATTTACTGAGCCCTACTGCCAGCACTGTCACACTGCTTGCTAGTTTTGATGCAGAGGCTCACTGACTCCAAAGGGAACCTATCCCAGTCCACCAAAGAGGTGACACAAAAAATAAAATAATTAAGGTCTGCTTTGTTTCTCCTCCTGCTGCATATTCCTCCCACCTGCCTACCATAGCTTCCACTATCCAAAACCCTGCAAGCAAGAAGTGAAGTATCCATGCATATCAATATCCTTCTCTGACACATAAATCTTTAAATACTAATTCTTATGTAGAGACTTGATAGACTACAGGAATAATAAGACAAAAAAAGTTAGGGATTTCTTGCAGATTTAGAAATGTGCCGAGAATGTTTCCCTTTCAATAATTTCAAATTTTAGACCATTGAGTCTGAACCTGAATACTTCAATCTTGTCTTTTCCTATTTAGGTTGTATTCTCTCTCACTATCCAAACCACAAAGGTGGTTTTCTTGGAACTATTTTAGAATCTTTTTTGATACAAAAATGTTAGTTCCTGCTAACTATTTCTCACTTTCCTCAAAACAATTAAAACTCATGTCATCGTGCTTTACATGAAGCTTTTACAATCACATTTATCTGCTATAGACTCTTTGCCACCTCACATTATGCAACACTAAAAAATTTCAGAGATAAAATCTTTAGTCATCTGCTTCCTTTGCTAAAAGTTACCAAAACTATTCAGATCTAGAACATCTGATTTTTATAAAGCTATACATCTTTCAATAACTCAATTGCTTTTTTTATTTCTTCAGTAGTTCCAGCTTCCAGAAGCATATTTTTCCCAGACAGGTTGACAGCAGTTAAAGCACCAGAAAAAACAGTCTGCAATGGTAAAATTAAAAAAAAATAAAAATAAAATAAAACCAAGCTCAATAAAAAGAAATTTAGATAGCACCAAAAAAAATTAAGCTAACTTTCTAAATATAAAACAGCAGTTAGAAAAATGGTCTGAATATCAAGAAAAAAAATCACTAAAATTAGTAGTTTCTATATAAGCTCAAAAGTCTAGTTTTAGTTCTAGTATGTACTTGTGATAATGATCTTGTTCTCCCCTATTCTTCACTCTTAAGGAAAATTAGAAGGTGTCTTTCACAGAAGCAAGACCATTTGATCACTCTGGTTGTCTGTTCAGTACCCACCTCCTCCAACCCTATGCATCTTGGCCAACAATTCAGGAAAGCAAATTCAGGTGATCACGAAAAGATTTGTACTTTTACTTTTTCCAAGTGTTCCGTAACAAACTGATGGTTGTGAAGATGCGAGTGACCCTAGTCCCCCTCTGTATTTGACCCACCTGACAAGAGTAGCAGCTGAAATAAATTGCCCAGGAACACTTCATTTTGCTACAGAGCCAGGAAGAGCAAATGGGATACAGATAGGAAGAAGGGATAACGCTGGGTGAAGGAATGTAAGGAGCCATGGGTCCATCCAAGGGATGGCAAGGAGGAAAAAAAAAAGTAGGGCGTGAGTGTGCAGGGCATAGGAATATGCAGAGAGAAGCCAGAAGGAGTGTTGCTGGGGTGGAGGGATAAGTAGAAAACCCTTCTAACCTTAGATATTACTAATTCTACTTCTCACAGAAATATCTGTTTATTTTTACTTTTTTGGGGGGGGGAATATGAGGATGACTACAAGAAAATACTAAAGGCTTTATGGGTTTGGTTTGCGCCTCCCCAAACACACACACTTGAAAGGAAGATCTCAAGGGTTTTTGCTTTATCTGCAGAGTAAGAAATTGTCTTTTCTTTTTTAGTATTAGAAAAGTCAGTTAATAAAAAAGATTAATAAAATAATTAAGATCCAAAATCCAGAATTACAGCTGCAAAATAGCATATTAAGAAAGGTGAATTGCTGCATAGCTGAAAGACGGGATTTAAGAAAAAAAAATCACTTTAGGCAGCCACAGAAGATCTTTAGTCTTAAGATAGGCAGAGGTCATAGCAGAGGAAAAAAAATATACATAAAAGCCCCACTGTAGCACAGTTTAACTTCTGCAGTTCATTCTTTCCCACGTCCACCCCCTCCCAACCCCCATGTAATTGCAAAGAATAAAAAAAAAAAAGCCAAAACAAAACAAAAATGCTTGAATACAGATGTTGACTATTTTCTCATTCTTCAGAACTTTCTCACATGCCTTGGGAAAAACAGGTGCTGTTAGGAGTGGTATGTGCTTCTGAGAGCTTAAGGGAAGTCATATGTGCTTTCCTTTCTAAAGACAATTTCCCTTTTTCCCCCTAAAATGGTAACATGTTAGCATACTGCCATGAAATATTTCCGATACATTTCAGTATCAGTTTAAAAAACAAACAACCAACAAACCCAACAGTTTTAAATTATTAGACTAGTTTGTTTTAATGAATACGTAAGCAAGAATTAGCAGATCTAAAAATCTAAATTACTTGTCTATACAGGTCTTTATGACAGGTTACACCGATTGCAGAGAATTTACTCTGGAATGAGGTAACTGCTGGGACCCGTGTGACTTCAAGTCTATGTCATGAAGCAGCTGTTAGAGTGCATCTCTGCAGACAAGCAAGGTTGCTCTGCCCCTCATACCAAGAAATATCAGCACCCTCACAGTCTCATCTCTAGAATGAAATGCTTCCAGGTTAGCCAAAAGCAGACCAGGGAATAAACACCATTAATAGAAAAACAAAATACCTAACCCAAGTATATTTACCATACATGCCACCAGTAACAGAAAAACTACACAGAAGTTTGTGGCAAAGGAATATTGAAAACGCAGCAGTGCCAGCAGGAAATGCTGAAGTAGGTCTGGAGCCAAAAAAACCCTGGCTAACACAGGGAGGTTTGTACTCCATGGTAAAAACATAATTATAGGTTTGGACAGTGGTCGTGTCAATTTTCGATCGGTGGACCCTTTTCAAGCAATTAATATTTCAAAATGTCATCTCTACATCCTGCATAATTTTCAGGAGATTCTACTGAAAGCAGTACCATTTAATGCAGCACCAGATACACGCTCTCTTCCTATAAGGGCATCAGCTAGACTGCAGTAGTGTCTTGATATATTAAGGCAGCCCTTTCCCTCTCACATAAATAGAAGAGCACAAAAAGGGGTGACTCAAGAATAAAACAAGCCACCAAATTATCCTGTTGGATAAAGCCACTGAAATGCATTTTAGGTGTGATCATATTGGTTATCATTTTGGAATGGTACTTTTCTTCTCACCGGCACTATTGTTTGGAGGGTGAGATTGTTTTGGGTTTGCTTGTTTCTGTTACTCCTACAGCAACTGTAAGCGTTTCATATGTGTGTGAGAAATCCACATTTAGACTGCAATTTTTCAGGTGGCAAGCTGTCGCATTGAGCCCCACGTGTGATTGCTTTCAGCCGAGATGACTCTTTTTGAAGTTGTTACACATCTGGTTTCATGATCTTTCTATTCTTATCATGGGAGATACAAATGATTTATAATGATGTGTAACAGAGAAAGATTTTAGGGTATTCCAGTTAACTAGCAG
>VZRU01018715.1:164209-197374 GCA_013398155.1 Pedionomus torquatus
AAAAAAGTCACGCAGCATTTCACCAGCAAGGAAAATAGAGATTTATTTAAACTTTTTTAAAAAGACCTTTCTTTGCTCCAGCTGTCAAGTCCTAGTCTTCCAAAGGTTAATAGGTTCCAAGGCCCTGGCCACCCTGCTAGACTGATTTTTCAGGCTGAAACAGCTCATTAGTCGCTGTACAGCCTTACCTTCTTCCCCATCTCCCTTCTCGCCTCTCATGCACGCTGCAATTACTCAAGCAAAAACAGGTAAGGGAAGTTTGGTAACAAAGAAAAGCCTTCCCAGACTTCACAAAACCAGCCCAATTTCATTTGTCAGAGGAGTACACATGCACACAGAGCTGGCGCTAAGATTCAGTAACATTTCCTATCAGCTCCAGTGACCTTTGCTCAGTTCCTCCAACGTTGGGTTGGGTTTTTTCCCCCTATTATCACCTGTTTGTTTTCCTCTACCTTGCTTGAAAGTCTCCAGGTTTTAACATCTCCATTAAAACTCTCTGGAACCAGCCATGCTCCAGCGGATGGCATCAAGGGCTGTATTTCACTTGGTAACCTGGGCTTTTCATCACCGCAGAAGCAATGCAGGTTATAGCTTGATGACCATTTCTTTCAGTAACAGTTGCTTTTAAGCAACTACTTGCAGGTACCTTTGTTTCCAGCACAGGGTTTATATGGCCATGACAGAAACCAGATTCAAGGAACAGGTCTGGGCTAAAAATCAGTCATCAGTCTGAACACATTCCAGTGCAAGGCTCCACCAATGCTTCCATTTGCATCCAGGGTGCAGGTTACTGTAGGTGTCTCAACCAGCACAGGTGCCAACAACAGCCACCTTCTTACTCAGGAAGTGCACTTAGGCCCTTTTCTGCAGCAGCTGAGCGAGCACAGGGCATAGGCACCAGTTATAGAAGCAGGAGGGGATGGGAAGAACTGGGTAAAACAGCTGAAAAAAACCACTGCTGTTGTAATCACATGCTTCAAGTCAACTGCAACTGCTACAAGGGGAGGGAGACCTGGCCAGCAACCAAAGGAGGCTGGAGCAGGGGGGATGGACACACAGACAGGACTATAAATTCCCATTACTGCTGAGATCTCTCTACACACTTTTCTACAGAGATCTCAGATCCCTCTTCCGGGTAATAACAAACTCACATATATGTGCCGATTCCTCCTTTCTGGAAGGCTTACAGATTCTTGTTCCATTATATAACGGTTGCTAAGTAATCCATACGGAGACCATACAGAAAAGAAGATGTTATGACATACATACTTATTCACTGATGGTAAATTAGTCATACAGACAGTGTAAGGGCCATTCTCCTTCCTCTTCAAATATATTTAGTTAGTTTTGGTGGTTTTGTTTTGGTTTTTTTTCCAAAAAAACCCACCCCAAAACCCAAACAAAACCAGTAATGTCTTGTGCTAGAATACGACATTCAGGTATCACTAGAGGACTACTGTTCCATTTGCTTCTCTTCTCACCTACTTATATCTTGCAATAAAATTTAAATCCAGGAATCAAGATTTTAATTCTAGCCTAGAAGAGCAGAAAATAAAAAATTAAAATTAAAATCTATACTACATTTTGAATTTTAAGGAAAAAAAAATAATTCATACAGCATGTTTACCGTACAGTGGTACGGACACAGAAGTGGGCTCCATGCTGGGCAATCCCAAACCTGTAAGATCCAGAAGGCAATAAACAGACATGCTACAACTGACTTCAGCAAGCCCGCTTAGGTCCAGAAGCAGGAATGTTTAACGGTTGTGCTTCTTACTTTGGCTGATAGTGCTTGCTATTCCAGACAGTTACAATCAGGACAGGTTAGTATGAGAGCTCTGGACCCATCAAGCTCTTGCCTCCTTGCTGGAGAGGTCACCCCCACCAAGGTCAGCAATGGGAGCTAAGAGCCCAGACCTCCTGCTGTACTTTGCTGTCCTTTATGTACTGGCTATTCCATCCAAACTCACCTTCTCAAGGAACTTAAAACCAGTATGGACAAGCTGTTCCGCAGCAACTTAATCAAATGTAAAAAATGCAAAACTGAATAAAGGTACCCTATGCCTAGGGATTTTTAAACATATATGGTATACTTTCTTACTGAACAAGAGTACCGGACTTAGCAGGAGGACCTTTTATATAGCACCAAATCAACACATATAGGGCCAAATCTCTTTTTGACCTAGCAAGAAAGAATACCACAGTTGATTAAAATTCATCCCATTAATCTAGTCTTCTTTTTCCTATTTAAATAATCAACCACTGTATTTGTAAAAAACTTTGGTTTTAATCAAATAACCTTGATGTTCTGAACTGCTTCATTATTTTTCACCTGTTGCATTTTCTCCATCTGGTTAAATGCCATGCTTGTCAGACTTTACTAGCAGACTTTGGAAATGGCTGTAAGCTCTTACAAAAAATCGAACAGAACACCAAAGTGTATTTCTATTTATCTCTGCTTGTAATTTTAATATTAGCTACTCATGTTTGAAAATGATACAGCACCTTCCCCCTTTATGGAATTAAGGCGCACCAAGCGTTTGAAATATACTAGTAGAAAAGAAGGCTCTTAGATGTCAGCACTTAGCTGGTATTTTGTTTGACCACAGCTCAGAACGTTGGTTTATCTTAGAAGTTACACCATCTATAAAAATTATGAATAAATAGAAGAAGAGCTTTGATGATTTTTCCCTATGAACTTTTTTCTGTGCATCTTTAGAGTATTTTTTAATTTTTGCCTCTCCAATAGGCTAGGTGAATCAAGGCAATATATCTTCCTTTGAAAAGTCATGAGAAACCACTATGCGCAGTACAGCTGTACCACCACAGTTTTGATTTTTTTATTTACCCCAGATTAGAAAATTTTGACGTGAAAAAAAAAAAAAGGAAACAGTGTTTCTTGTTTCCATTCTGTGATATGAACAAATGCAATAAATAACAGTTTCTTTTCTAAAAAGCACCTAAAATCTAGGCACACTGATGCCAGAATACCCCACACACATAGGAAAAAAACTCACAGAGTACAAATGCTGAGATTAAATGCTATAATTTAGCAGTGATTTCCAACAGTATGCACAGAGGGAGAGAAATTCATTGCCAGCACCCATCGGCTTTGTGACTTTCTGATCCACACCTCTCCCCAACACTGATGCAGATCCTTTCAGCCATACTATCCCACATGAAACTAGGCTCCCGCTAGGAGCGTCATTAAAACACCAGCCCCCATCAAGATGCATGCAACTGTTTCACTCATTGAACAGAGACACCCCATGCGACACTTAGCTGATTTTAAGGCACTTAATTAGGACACCTTACAGGGCAGGCAAACGTTTACCTTCCTGAACGTTATTCAGTGGGAAGAGCAGCTGCTTAATTGGGACAGCCAATTATTTGGTGAGGCCCTTCACAGCGAATGCCCCAACTTTGCAATTATGCTCGTTTCAGCCCCTAAGAACCTCTGAGCTCTACAGGAACCCAAACAGCCGCCAAACTTCACAGCCTACAAAGGTTTCAGAAGTGCAGCAACCCCTGCGGAGCTCATCAGCTCTGCAGTGGTCCTTGTGAAATGCAGCCTGTTCCTGCTCCAGCACTGGCACTCATCTAATGCAGAAATACAAAGTTAAATGACAGGTGCTGGAGTAGTTCAGGAAAATTACACACAATAAATATGTCTTTGGCTATCAAAAATAGCTCTTGACTTAAGAAGGAGAAATGTTAGCAGCCCTTTAGGAGTTTTAAGAAAAGACATTTGAATCAAGTGACCCTCCAGGTATCCTTAACAAAAACTTCTCCAGGCAGACTGACAGAAGGATAGAAACTGCCATATAGAAGGACATAGTAAGTATCAAAAATAAAAAATTGATTTTTCAAATAAGGTGACTGAAAGTACCTAAAGACTGAACAGGAAGGTTTTAGTATAAAGTTTCTCAACTGATTGCAAAAGGCAGTAAATATTTTCAGTCTGCCAAAAGAAGCAAAAAATACAGATAGCAAATTAAGCATGGAGATAATACTTCATAGAAGAGAGGAAGAAATATCCCTTTGGAATACAATCAAGATAAATGTGAGAGAAAATATGTTCTTAGCTAGCTATAAACTGTACTCTTTTACAGTAGCTTGTCTTTGCGAATAAGTGTGGACATTAGTCAAATATAATTTTCACAGTTGCTCTACAATAATTTATTATGTTAACATTCAATGCACTCAGGACTATTTTTTGGGCGAATTAACTGCCTCTGCAACATTACTCTCGCACATACTAAGAGCAGCTACGTAGGGCATGGGTGTGAAGTAAGTAGTAAGCTACTAACATCCTAACACAATTAATTTCCTTACCTCAAATTTATTGGTTTTAGGAGCTCACAGGCTCCCATCGAAGCTGCAGTTTCTCATTTAAGCTAGGCACAGCTGGCTCAGAACCACCTGTCTCAAGCACTGCTATATATACTAAGCAAAGACAGTACAAGATATCTTTAATTGAAAATCAAGCCTTTTTTATTATTATACTCTCCTCAAGAGCATCAGTGTGGCTAACAAACAACTGAACAACCCAGATGTGCACAAAATGCTTGCCAAGCAAGCCACCAGTGACCGAGTTGCGCCTTTCTGCCTCCTCCCATACTATCCCCCTCCCCATCCCCTGCATCCTGGTGAAGGCTGGAGCCCTGGCAGAACTCCATAGATGTTTGCACCTCAGCTAGTCTATTTCACAGCCCAGATTGTCAGTGCCCAGACCATCAAAACTAAACATGAGTCCGTCCAGTAACTTTAACAAAACGAACTTTAACAGAGACATCTCTTTGGCCACTGCTGCTTAAAAAGCAGTAACCTTGTGCAAACACAAATGATGTCAGTAACGATGAACTACTGCAGTCCCTATAGTTGGTCTGTCAGAGATGCTAGAAGACTTGACTGACGAGGGAGAAATGAATATGCAAAATTCCACATCTATTTATGCCTACCATATACTAGAAAAAAGTCTACTAGAACACATGTATTTTAAGGCATACAAATATTTTTCCCAGTACAGTCCACACTGGTTCCCTCAAGATGAATAAGCTATCCTGGTCATAGAACTTTTACACAAGTGACTGCATTTATCCCAGGACATCAGACAGCACACTCATTAAGCAAAGACCCACCTGTAACCGGTATGGCAATACAAGGATTTTCACTTTAGAGGTGGCCTAATTTCCTATTTAGGCCTTATCTAGCAGGAGAAAGGAAATGATTACCAGACCCTCTCTTTTCTTGAAATTATTTTCTTAAATAAGGGATAAATGCAGACATTCCAGTTGTGGAAAGAGAACCTGTGATGAAGTGAGCAGAAGCTGATACGTCATTTCTAGCACAGTGTCAACAACACAGTATAAAACTAGAATGAGATTTTGGAGATGTTCTTCACAAGCCCAGAAAATAATTCCTTAAGGAAAAACCCTGAACAACATTCATAAGAAATCAACATGGAAGCACAAACTTACATGATATTCTAATTTTATAAACAGAAAGAAACAATTCAGTACACAAAAGCATGTTTCAACTACCACACTGTCTGTTTTCAGGTATTCTGGTTTAAAAGAATATGCTGGGCAATCTGACAAGAAAAACACAGATGAAAGATTGTTTTTCATTTGCACCTAAACGTTTCTGAGAGTCTGTGGGAAGGAAGATTTGACTTTGCTGTCAAACATAAGCTGATACACTGCAAAGTCAGATGCATATGGCTTTCCTTTCGGTCACAGATCTCAAGGAAAGAAAGAAGTTCATGAAAAAACAAGCAGCAGCTATTTTTGCTGAATGCTCACAAAGGCAGAATTCCAATTGTTTGAGCAGCTGGAGAGATCTCTTGCACCTTGAACTTACAAATTAACCTTTCCTATCTCCAGACACAAAGGGTCTAATACCATGCCTTCCACAATTACAAAACAGAAGCCATTTTCTGTTTTTTCTTAGAGCAAGCAGGAAATATAAATCTTGTTAGAACTTAGTAGCATTTAAATCACAGAATCACATAATTTTCATGGTTTGAAGGTATCTCTGAGATCATCGGGTCCAACCATACACACACCAAAAAGACCACAAAACCAAACCCACAAAACCCTGAACTCCACAAAACAAATCACCCAACCCAACAATCTCGGGCACTAGAGCTAACCCTGAAGTACCACATCTACATGTTTCTTAAACGCCTCCAGGGATGGAGACTCCACCACCTCCCTGGGCAGGCCGTTCCAGTGCCTGACCACCCTCCCAGTGAAGTCATTCTTCCTAATATCTAATCTAAACCTCCCCTGCTGCAACTTCAGACCATTTCCTCTGCTCCTGTCATTATTCCCTTGAGAGAAGAGGCCAACACCCACCTCTCTACAACCTCCTTTCAGGTAGCTGTAGAGGCCAAAGAGGTCTCCCCTCAGCCTCCTCTTCTCCAAACTACAGATGCCCGGTTCCCTCAGCCTCTCCTCATATGACTTGTTCTCCAGACCCCTCATCAGCTCAGCTCGGTGGCTCTCCTCTGGACATGCTCCAGCACTTCAATGTCCTTCTTGTAGTGAGGGGCCAACAATATTTCAGCAACAATTCTCCCAGTTTAAGCCAAATAAATATAGAAAGAAACAATTTCCCCTCACTGTTACCTATTTAAGACCATCCTTAGACTCTAGCTGACTGCAAGATGGGAGCAGATGTGCTTTGGAAGGCCTCAGCCAGCCAGCCCTTTGGCAAAGGAATAACTCCTGATGTAATATACCAGACCCTGTGAAGTTGCACCAGTCTTTTAACAACAGGTAAACCAACAGAAAACTATAATTTAAGTTAATGTAACAGAAGACAGACACATTAACAAGAGGAAAATTCTTGCCTTCCAACCGACCTTGGTTCTTCAACTATAACAAGAAAACAGCATAGGAAACCAAACCAGCTGGCAGTTTTGATGGACTTTCAAGAAATAAACATACAAACAAATCCAATCCAAATGACTGTGTCACAGTCCCTCCAGAGGCCAGCAAAGAAACTGAGCCAGGAGTGTGTGTTGCCACTGGGCAGCTCTTCAGGGCTGAGGAGTCTCAGGAAGGTGCCCTGGCAGTGCCTGGAGCTGTAATTGCTCAGCACTGCCCTGGAGGAGCCCGTGCACACAGATCTACCCATTTCCAACAGCTCTTTGAGATCCTATGAAAAGGTGCAGATCTACAGATCTGTGAACTGGAGAAAATGCTGAAAGCAAGTATAAGACTATTTAGCTACATTAAAACTACAAGTGGTGGAGAGCAGTGAGAAAATGGTGGGATTCACCATCTTTCCCAGATAAAATTTGAGATTTTTGTACAATGAAAAACAATCTGTTTCTTTATAGGGACCTGCACTAAAAATACAAACATTTGCACTGTAAATATTTATTTTGTAAACAAGAATTTAGAATTCAGTAATTCCAAACAGCCTTGGGCTGAAACTAGATAAGTCAGCTGCTACCATCAATTTTTCACTCCCTGCTTTGACACACAAGAATCTCTTCAGTACAGTCATAATTAAACTTGTATCTTATCTTTCAATAAAAACCTGGGAGAATTCTTATCTCTCTATACATCCTGGATGCAGGAAGTGGAGAAAGATTTTCCCTATATTTGTATCTTAAATTGAAGCCCCAGGAACACACATACTTTTCCAGGGCAGGAAAGCATGGTCGTACCTCCCGATTGCATCACCCAGCCAATTTGGTACTCTGTGTTCTTTCTTACAAGTAAAAATCTAGTCATCCCAGTGCACATCCCTGTGCAAAATTTTGAGTTAAAAACTGCATACAGGGTACTACACAAATACATCAACTATACCCATATTAAACAGAACTTCCTGGGATAACTGTCCTAGCAATCCTTAATGCAGACACACCCACCTCACAGCAGTAACACTTTTTACCCAAGCCCTCACCCACCTAAAATTTGTTTTCTGTTTTATTGGATTGAGTCAGGGCCAAATCAATGCCCTGAAGCAGCTCACAATACTATCAAGTAAGTACCTGTGCTAAAACGTGAGCAGAACAGCACTGCCAGGAGCAAGAGGAGAAAAGGGATTAAATTAACTGCAAGAATTATCAGGGGGATGCCCTGTCTTCCGCCAACTGAAACTGGGGGAATAGCATGTTCAGGATCATGAGATCTTTCTGCGATTTTTCCTCAGTGAGATTTTTTTTAAAAATCATTCCAAGTAAATTTTTAATCTGTAAACTATCCCTTTGTTATTCTGCCCTCTCAGTATACTATTACCAACTGGATCATTTTTATGTTCCTGACTCCTCCAAGGAACCCTAATGACCTTTAATGCTCTACCAAACCAAGTTGGCTCTTACCCTTCACATCACACTTCGGGCATTCTACTAATTCTTTTTTTCATAGTTTTTCATCCTATTGTTTGGTACGTAAATCAGACTTACTAATATGTAACCCTCACTCCTTAAGCTTGCTTTTTTTATTTTGTAATTAAATGAATCTGTAATGGACTTTAGTACATTTTTAGTTCAGTTCCTGCTCTTGTGATTTGTTTATTAAACTGTTGATATGGAAACCAACCTGATGCCCTTAGTAAGGAACATGCAGGCAAGCAATTCATTCAGTTCAGCTTTTCTGACATGGCTTCGTTTGCCTTGACTGTTGTGTTAGGTTTTCTTCTTCTATACTTTGATCATCTACTAGACTCACTAAACCGCTTACTCTTGTGTAAGAAAGCAGCACGCACCTATTAGTCTTTTCATACTTTAAAATTACCAAAAATAAGGCCTTATTTTTATAACCCATCAAAAGCTACATGATGTTCACTACAAAATACACCAAAAAAAAAACCCCAACCCCCGACCCAAAAAGCCCAGGCGGGGAAAGAAGAGAAATTACTCTATGAAGGGTAAAAGGAGTAGAAATAAAGGGACACAGTGTAATTAATGCCTAACAAGACACGCTACATTACACCGGAGATTTGGTTAGAGCCCTAATTGTGGAGATACAAACCTAGGTGGGCTTGGCTTTTATCGAGAAGGAAGAATTTTTTCACAGAGAATTTAGAAAGGCCTACTAAATGCAAACTGAATACCGGCCAAAGGCTTCACACTTGGGTGAAACAAATGCCCCTTCATTTTTATACTGAAAACATTATTATATTGTCAAATAACTGAGATACCTGAGATTTCACTCAATCTTTTTCTAGGTTAGAACTGGCAATAAAGGAAGTTAGATGGCTTTTATTTTTCCATTCCTAGTTTAATTCCTCGTCAATATCAAGTACTCAAATTCAATTTTTATGGAAAGAGTGACTATGCATTCTACAGCAACTATACTTTCAGTATTATGCACCTGGCATTCTCAAGTTAAAAATCAATTAAAACAGCTTTAAATTGAAGTAATTAGCATTTCTCCCTACAAGCTTCTTGCAGGTCATTCACCTGCTCTTCTGGTAAGAGCAAACATTACCCATCCACACTGCATACAAATCACTTCTGGCATAGAGATCCACTCAAGGGGGAAAAAACTACAAAAATCCTCGCCCAAGGACAGGTCTCATTCACAAAACACTTTCTAACAAAGGACAAAGAAAATGCCCACCAAACTATTACACTAAAGGAACCCAAGTATGCTTGAAATCACTCAAAAATGTAAATTTCAAACTTTCAGCTCAACTCTGAGTTGTTCATGAACAGGAAAAAAAAAAGGGAAAATAAAAGAATAAGTGCTGATCATTTGTCACCAGCTCACGGAATTTAAAATATTCATACTAAATATCATTATAAAAATACAGGCTGTTTACAAAATAGTAGCTCTTCTCTGTTCTACCTAGAGCATCGGGAAGAAGGAGGGAAGAAAAAGGGTCATATTTTGAACACTTTAACAATTTAGCTAGATAACAGCACAAGTTTTGAAACTCAGATAATCAGCTGGTGCTTGGGAAAGGGAGTGGAAAGTGCCAGAGACCAGCACCTCAGGACTGTCACTTTTCCACCTCTCCTGCATCATTGCAAAAGGCAAACAGCTTAGTCACTAATGCAGTAGGGACCAATAACTCCTCTCCTTACACCTACTGGCTGGCTACCGTCCCCTGCACTAATAAATGTGCTTCAGGTCCTCTCTGAAGAATCTGTGTCTCTCTCTTCCCTCATCTCTCTCTCACATACACACACAGAGTCTCCAAAATCATGTTAAGCAAGCTAGCTATTGCCAGCCCAGGCAGAAGAGATTAGCACCTCTCAGTCCAGAGGCTAACTTCTGGCCCAGGTTTTGTGAAGCATGGAAGATCTTCTTGAGCTGTGCCAGTCCAAGAGGGGTAAAAACAGCGCAAACAGGGCCTGTTTGCTCTATTTACATTCAGAAACCCTCCAGAGAATTGAAAAAGAAAACAGGAGAAAAATGTAGATGCATGCAGAAGTCCCAAATATAGCCCTGATACTGAACAAGCCCACCTAGGCAAATCCTATTAGCATCTGTTTTCAAAATTATACATTTTACTTAGGGTGTACCTCTGATTCCAAAAAGTTTAGGCAAAGTCAACATCACGTGGCACAGTTCAGAAGAATGCAACACTAGAGGGTATTAAGCAGTAAGAAACCTCATAACCATAACACAAAAACACAAAATCTGGGTGATTCAAAGCTCTTCCTTAAAGAAAAACTCATAAAACTATTTTGGCACATTTTAACAATGAAATCATTATTTGCATTTAACTTGCAAAATCAGCTGTCATGGTAAACAAAGCACTTACCACATATAAATTATATGTTAATAAATGCAAAACAAACATAAGGAAAAAAACCTCAGACACAAATAGACGTCTTATCTAGATCTAAATATATCATGATTTTACTGTCCAGAACTTTAAAGACTCATGTTCGGTATCAGAGATCTTTCTAGCATACAACTGTGTTATATTAGAAAACTGGTAGTCTCTCTTATCCAGCTATAAAACACTCCCTGATTTTTCATGTAGGAACAGAAAATGGCAACTTTGAACATGTGATTTAATCTGATACTGCATTTGTTGCTGTGTTTTCACTCACTACAGTTCATCTGTTAAAAATTTGCAGGAAGAAGAAAAAAAAAGCACAAAGAAAATAAAGATTTGGGAGCACTAAACTTGGACAGAGCAAAAGCCAACACACATCAGTAGGGAGACCTCATACTGCTCTGAATCAGCAGGAGAAATCTGCTTATTGAACCCAGGAGCACAGAAGGAGCTCAGGCACTAACCGTGTTTGAACAGGTTATAAGAGAGGAGGAGTGAAGTTTTAGAAGATCGCCTTTAGTCCCCCCTCCTTCCCTACCCCATGCTTTAACACTTTTACAGGAGGAAAACCAACAAACAAAAACTCCCACCAAGTTACAGCTTGTTCAGAAAAGATCAGTGCCTGCTACATTTGCGATTTTAGTAACTTTGTGGATACTCAGCACAATGATGGGAAGCATAATTTTACAAGCGTAATATACACAAACCATAATTCACCCTTCGGAACAGCCAGTTGGAAGCACCACCACTATCAGTCATCACCAAAGGGGAAGGGGAATGAATGGTCAGTCTCCCACATTCAGCAGGATTTAAACCAGCTGAAGACATGACAATGCATTTCTGCTTGTATACGGACACATCATCATTGCAAATTGATTTTTAGTTTTGATTTTGCTCTAGGGCCAAACTTACTGTTTCATTTAACAGGAATCTAACATATCCAGCTACCTTGAGAATAACATTTGGAAGAATGATTTAAAATCTGAGAACATGTAGAGGGAAAACCGAGAATTTCAGGCCTGGAATGCTTAAAACCTGCAACGCACAATGCCGCAAAAGAACAAGTCATACATGTGTTGATACACAGCTGGAAACTCCACTTCTATTACACCCTGAAGCTGCTGGTGGTTTTTGTCTTTCAAACTTGGTGTTGTGATGTCCCCCTACCTTCATGTTTCTTCCACAATAGTTTTGTTACCAGATTTGTCTCCATAGGGAGAAACCCAGAGTCCTCTGTGCTGTTCTACATGTACCTTTTGAGCTCCCTCTGAAAATGCAAGGAAGGATGACTGTATTTGTAAGTGAAGGCCTAACAGATTGGATAGTGAGCACAGTTAAATGGAGGGCATGCTCTATTTTTAATTATAAATGTGCCACTCAAAACTCGACACACGGATTTTAAACACGTTGGTCTTAGGTCTAAGAGAGGATCATCAGCACAGAACAAAATCAGACAGCAAACAGTATCTGACTTTTTATGAGAATTACTCCATACATCTTGCAGGTGGAAGCTGTTGTACTAGAGGACACACAGGCACATGGTATAGATGAAGGACTTGTCCTTCCAACAAGTAATTTTCTGAATTCTCATCTGTTGCCAACAACTGAGTGAAAGCAAAAGTTGAAGCCACAGGAGGAAAAAAAAACAAAAACAAAACAATATATATATATATACAACAGAACAATGGAAAGGAGTTGGAGTACAAAGCAAGTCGAGCTCCTTCCTCATAGTGGTGCCAGCCTTGAGTAAGCTTCACCCAGAACTGAACACAACTATGGTAGCATTTATTAACACTTCAGAAGGCGGCTGCACTAGATACAAAAGATTCAAGGGAGCAAAACCAGAGGAGCTCATGGGAATGTGGAAACATTACACATAGCAATGCACATGTGAAGAAAAGCCAGTGGCTGCTGCTGATCTTGTCTTACCCCACCAAGCTGAAGAAACATCATCAGGTGGGAATCCAGATGTGGAGGAGGCTGACGCTTAAAGACACAGTGCCAGAATAACAGTCAAATATTGCCGAAATGACCTACATAATTTACATGAAAGAAGTCAAGGACAATGGACAGAAATCTGCAAGAGTTGCTAACAAATTCAAGTTAGAAGTGTGTTAATACAACCCCCAACACAACTGCACTTCAAAAGCAAGCTACAGCTAAGCAGATGCAGCACCAACTTAGTGATCAGCAATTCCACATCAGTAATTAAATTCACACAAAAGTTGCATTTGTACTAAATTACTAACTAATAGGTAAACTTAGGTCACATTTTAACCTGTAGTCTTCACACTAGGCAAGATCAACTGTTCTCTAACGTACAACTGTTAATTTCCAGGGATGAGAATACAACACGTGAGAGATACAGGTGTTTTCAGCTGCTACCCTGCTCTGCTCCTTCTGACCACCGACATACAGCATGGTGGGTTTCAGCTCTTTTTCTACTACAGGAATTGCTCTAGTGGAAAGACTGAAAAGATACAAGTTGTATGTCAAGTTTCTTGCTGCTCAAACTACACTTAATCGTTAGTGCCCTCCCACTGTTCTCACTATATCCCTGTTACACCCAAGAGCAGAGGTCTGAGTTCTTGGTATGTCGCTACTCCTCTCCACTATTACTTAATTACAACTTCAGATAGGAGTTTCTTAAACTGACTGAACACTATATCTATTTACCATCAACCCAAATCCACCAAGCAACTGTGTATCACCAATAAATTCTCAAGCAGGACAGCTTTAGTATTTAATATTTTTTGAAGAGGACAAAGCATTTATACTCCAAAACTCTTCTAAGAGCCACAAGGACAGTCTTCAGGGTGAAAAAGACTGTGGCTGAAAGATAGCTTCATTAACAGAGGCAGCACTGAGCACAACTGCTGACAGCCTGAGACCTCTGTCCAAGCCATGCATAATTTACACGTTTTGCTGCGTATGATTTCTGTCCCAAGGCAAAGTGTGATTAATTCATCTAGGTCCTGGGTTTTCCTTTAAGCTTACATTTTCCATGGAAATGCAGTAACATACAACCTGACCTCTCCAAGTTTTGCATCAGCCAGCACTCATAACAAAATAAAGTAAAATCCCAGATTATGTATGCGGACAGACGGATAATCTTTTCTCCCAAGAGCTAAATTTATGTATATATCAGGGATGCACTCAAATCCTCAAGCGCAACAATTTCTGAAAACTATTTGACTGCGTGCACTTCCAAAAAGTTGTATTTTGCTCTAAACTGAATTTATTCCTTTAATATCAGGTTCGATTTTGCTTGTCCTTTCTGTGGTCTGCTTCAGATAACAATGCTTTCTTTTGTTATAAGTCATGAACAGTAATCCCTTCATGCTTGTTATCCAATTTTACCAAAGGCTTTTATCTGCTTTATTGACAATTACTGTTTAACTACTCTTCTCTGAACTGAATGTAAATGTAATAGAATAAGTCTTCGGTTCTGTAAACGACACCCCAAAAAATAGTTTGAAATTACCACTGAGGATAAAAATATGTATGGAAAAGAACTATATGGAGAAATTAGAACAAGAGCACAGAGTTATTCTAATAATAAACATAAGTAGTGGGAAGAGTGAGACTTTCCCCCAAATGTGTAAGAAATACACATGGTGAGTTTACTCAAGAGAAATTTAACTCTTCATAAGCTTGCTCCTGTGGTTTCTTATGGACTGCACTGTGAGCAGTATAGGTCAGTTTTGCACACTGATAAACGTGTAGAGGCAGAGGACTCACACGGATCAGGGAAGACTGATTCCATGGCACCTGATGCTGACAGCTTGACAGAACCAGGCCAACTGCACAAAATGAACAGCTAAATCAGAAGGATATATATCCGGTTCTCAAGTCCTCAACATACGAACATGGATCTGTTGGAGTGAGTCTACAGTAGAGCCTGAAAGATGATCAAAGGGCTGAAGCACATCTCCTATGGAGATAGGCTGAGAGAGTTGCTCCATGGAGACCATATAACAGCCATCTAGTTACATGAAGGGGACCTACAGGAGAGACGGGGCGGCGGGGGTCTTTATCAGGGAATGTAGCAAGAGGACAAGGTGTAACAGTTTTAAACTAAAAGAGGGTAGATTTAGGTTAGATATTAGGAAGAAATTCTTTCCTGTGAGGGTGGTGAGGCACTGAAACAGGCTGCCCAAAGCAGTTGTGGATGTCCCAGCCCTGGAAGGGTTCAACAGGCTGGATGGGGCTTTGAGTAACCTGCTCTAGTGGGAGGTGTCGCTGCCCATGGCAGGGGGGTTGGAACTCGATGATCTTCAAGGTCCTTTCCAACTCTAACCATTCTATGATATGCTCTGTTACTTGAGAAGGGAAAGAAATTATTTTTTACCTTAATCTGACTAATTAAATATCCAAGAAAATAGACACTGCAGCTCTTTCACAGCATGGGGAAAGAAAATAGACTTATTAACAGCAGTAGAGCCAGCCATAGTTGCTGAAAGCTTCTTCTAACCAATTTCCTTACTACATCAGTAACAATGTCAATCCCCAAGTCACAACTAATAAATTCGAAGAAAGGGAGAGGAAGCCTTGAGGTATTTTTTCCACTTCAAGCCTAATTGTTTAATGTCTTCACTATCATCTGAATGAGCTGACCTAACTACCTGAGCAAGAGGTTTCCCACGCCCGCAAGAATTCATTCTGTAAACAAGTCTTTTTCTAGGCTTGAAATTTGAGCCATATGCAATACCATGCTTGGTACTCAAGGAAGCAAAGAAGCTAAAGTTCCAAGTAATACATAAAATTACAGGGTTATACATATTGATGGCTTTATTATTGCCTTAAGATTTTCAGAATCAAAATCTTCTCTGCTCGGAAGCCTTCAGTGTTCCTCTATGTTGTGCTGCAACGTCTAATAGAAGATTTTTTGAATTTGCTTTGGAAACGAAAGCTGTAACAACCACAAGGACTTCTATTAGAAGGGGGCAAAAAAAAGAGAGTATAAGGCTTCAGCTCGCTTCGTAGATATAAAAAAAATATTTTAACAGAGACGAAATACAGACACTTGCCTTCATCACAGCTTTATCAGGAACAGTGCTTTAATGACTGCAAGAGTCTAAAATACACGCAGGTCAGTCTCACATTACTGAAACAAGGTCAACATCGACCAGGGAGCCTCCAGTGCAGGAATTTCTACAAAGCTCTAGTTTCTTGAACTGGAATGGGAGAGTGAAATGACTCTTTTGCTCAGTCATTTACACCACATCACAAAATTATCCAATAAACTCACATTTACGCTGTTTTATTTTAGGGGGCGCTTGTGTTTTTTAAACTCGATTGTTAAACTATGGTCCTCTTTCCAAACAAAAATGTACATTTTTGCCTTCCTCCTTTTTTACAGTCCATAAAAGCAACTGCACTCACCAATTCTGTCACTGAAACAAATCATTATTATTTCTAAATAATCAGAGAGTCCTCTGAAGGGAAGCAACATTAATCACAAAGTCCAATTTAGAACCCAATTCCAAAGGATGATCTCAGTGGCTGGGCTGCTCAAATGAGAGGTGGAGAGAAGTAGCTTGCTCCAGAAGTTTACAGTTCTGCCCCGACTCAGCCCAAAGAGAAAACCATCCTTCTCTAGTAACTGTATAGGGAGTTTAGCTGGGTAGGTCAACTCAGGCAGTTGGGTAGCTGTGTACAGCATGGGAGTATCTCCCCCTCAAAGAGTGTTTCCTGGCTAACTTTCAAACAGAAAGGCACAAGCTCCCATTTTTTTCAGGGGTCCAAGTTATTGTGAAAAATAAGGCTTGTTCACCTTGACAAGAACTCAACTTTCACTTAAGGCCTAACAAGGGATGTTACTCTGTGGTTTTCTGTTCTTTCCAGAGGCAACCAGTCATCTAGCCAAACTGATGTCAACGAGGCAGTCAGAACTAAGACTAAGCTAACTTCTGCTATTTAAGTAGGGACATCATCTCCTCCTCTGTACGCAGCTCCTCCGAAAGAGATATGAAACTTCAGTCAAAGCAGAGACTGGGATTTTTTCCAGTGCAAAGAACAAGCAAGCTTTTTCTAGGTCTTTTAAATAAACTTCACACACACTGTTACCAAAAAAAAAAAGAAAAAACCCCCACAACCACTCATGTTGACTAATAGGCAAAATCTATGGGGGGGGGAAAAAACCTCAACCCCCCCCCAATACACAAGTTTCTCTGTGAACACTGGAATCACACTGAAATCAAGAAAGCTTGGTATTTTAGAGAGGCATGCCATAGCTAGATTCCTTGAGGTCTTATGAGAAAAGACAGTTAATGAAGCACATCCAGCAGCTACGGTGTTTAGAATGGGTCTGTCCCATGTGGATGCCCTGTTACAGACCTGCAAGATGCCACCAGGCTCCCACAGGAAGGTGAAGCTGGGGCCCAACTTGACTGAAATTGAACAATAAATTGCAATGACCAAACTGGGATTTGTTTTCTGACTTAGGCTCAGATATCTACAGTATTTCACACACACATCTTGCACATTAGCTACAAATGGTGATTGCCTCTAATTTTTAGACTACTGTCAGCTTTTAGATTCATCAATTTTGCGTGTGTGCTCATTACTAGCTTAATATAACCCAGTCTCAGCGTCAAGAGCTCTGAACATTGCTCTTCTCAGCTACACAAACCCCAGATGCATAAACCTGTAACCTCAGAGGAGCTAATTAAGAGTAAAGGAAAATTCTGCAGCAATCGTTTTCCTCAGCACTCATACATGTGACCCAAGGTCAGTAGTGAAAAGTGAGACCCATCACCACTCTCCCATACTTATAACATGTTTTGGCTTTTAATCACATTGGCAGAGGTATCAAGAGACACCAAACATCCATGGAGTGAAATACATGGAAAGTTAGACAGCTTACAGAGCTATTGATAAAGCTTCTTGTACAGAGAAAGATTAGCTCTTGTAGTACCACTGAAGGGAATGGTTGTCATGGTTTGGGCTAGGTTGGCCAATGACAAGACAGACCATCTCCCCCAGCTCATGCTCCAAGGAGAGGAACAGAGAGATAAAGAGATGAGTTTAGGAAAAATCCTGAACTACTGAAATAGTAATAATAAAAATAAAATAATGAAATAGAGTGTATATATAAACATATAAGAAACCGTATTAAGTTCCCAGGAAAATGTCACCATCAGGCACTGGGAATGTTCCAGGCTGGTCTCAATAACTAATGGGAACCGGATTCCTGAGGTCACTGATAGAGATTGAAGGCAGATGAACTGACAGCGTGCGCCTCATTAAAGAGGAAATCTTGAAGAGGAGCCAACCTGACACCCTGGGACCCCCTCAGCTTTTACACCATGCATGGCAGATGGCACGGAACACCCTCTTGGTCAGTTTGGGTCACCTGAACTGCCCAGCCCTCCCCATAGGTGCAACTACTCCACGGGGTGAACAACCACAGAGTCAGCTGTCCCTGACTGCCACACCAAAGATAAGCAAGAGCATGTCTCAGGGAACAGAAAGTTGTCTGCCAACCTGGACAATGGCTTGATGTTCATTTGGTTAATTCCTCCAGTGGAAGTGCTAATCTGTACCAGGACTGTTTATCAGCTGTGCCTATTTAAGCCAGAATTAACAGGTATTAGGTAGCAGCACAACCTGTCACTAATTATGCTGCCCCATCAAAACAGCATCTAATCCCCACACCATTAAGGAGGCCAAACATTTGGTCAACAGCTGTCTTGACGAGATTGGAGTGATAGATGAGGTCCATGAACTATTTATTTTGGCAGTATAACACTGCTACTTCTTTTCTATCCACCCAATACCACCTGGAGAAGCAAGAATGCATCCTGTACTGGAAGGTGATGGAGCAAGACTATCTACCAAATGATAACACGGGTCTAGTTAAGCAACTGTGTATTTCCTTTTTTTTGCATCTGCTTATGTATTTAAAGATAATACAACTTTCACAAAGCAAGTTGCTTAGTATTCAGACAAAGGAGGAACAAATTACAGGGTAAATTAGAAGGTTGCTGGCTGCAATTTAATGATATTGCTTTTGACAAGTAATAAAGAAAAATGCTTTTGCATTTTGTGATGTGGACTTCAATATGTCACCATGAAAATCAGACATTTAATAGGGGTAACAGAACTTGAAGTGTCTTAATTTGTAATAACTTTAGAGAACAAACACCAGCAAGGAAAAATTAGAAAACTGGTAACATAGTAACTCTTAAAATAACCAGACTACGTCTGGAAACAGCTAATGGATTCCCTATATTTCCTATGTTTTCATATAGACTTTCCTACATAACCAGAATCTACAGCGAAGGCTGTACAGGTCACCAGCACAGGAAACTTAAAGTTCTGACAAGGGAAAGAGAACCCATCTCTCCTCAGTGCCTCTGTTCCTGTCTCACAAAATGTCTTTTTAATCTCTCTTTTTTTTACCCTCTTCTATATTCTTATCACTCACTTGCCTTCTAGGATCTGCAAGACAGGTATTAAAATTCTGATGACCCAGACAAGCATTATTCCTACCTTCCATGTAGGCAATATTCGGTGTAGCACAAACCATAGTGCCAAGACGAAGATCTGCCAAAAGAATTTTCAAGAAGAGTTTTCAAACTGGGGATGTGGAAAGAACAGTACTGTTTCTTCTTCAGTAAGCATTTTGCTCTCATCTAAGTCTAGCTGTCATCAATGAAACAAAATGAAAGTTTACAACTTAAGTGGAATAGTTTGAAATGGAAAGATCTACCTGAATAGAAACACCCAAGAACAGTGGAAAAAATGAAAGTACTACCTGCAGCTGCAAATGTTCACCCATTTTACCAGCATACTGCTAGCTGCTGTGGGATGACTGCAACAGAGCTGGAAGCTCAAGGCTCCAACCATGCAAACTAGGATGACAAGCTGATGAAAAGTTGTCAAAACATGTTTCCACCAAACATTTCCATTTTGACGAATCAGCAGTTTCTACAAAAATAAACTGTCAGATAATTCCACACACACCAACTTCAACTGAAAATCCTTTAATGAAAGCTTTAGCTCTTACTTCACCATTTAATGCAGTTTATATAATTAATCTCCTCAAATTTAGGTGGCAGGTCAATACCTCTCTTTCTTTATTAACAGTTCAGCAGCACATTAGCACTACAGGCTTTGCATTTGGGATGCTGCATTGGAAAGGAGTGCTTTTATCACCAACATTCCTTGAGTCTGTCTCTGCCTTCCCCAAAGTGTTCGCAAAAGTGTTTATACTTATTCTAGGTTTTGAAACACATTTTTGCTTTTTCCTTTCTCATTTGTCTAAATTGTTTGACAAGCAATGCTGCTATAATGAACGTCCAACAGCACAGCTGCTGCTTCATATGTTTTAAAAGCTCAGTCACAAAAAGCAGGCACGGTGTTGGCCCAGACCTACACCATTCAGGCAGACAGAATTTCAGTACCTCTTCTGGCAGGCACCTGAAGGAGTGGGAGGAAGGACAAGGAAAAGCAGAGAACTGATCTGTGCTCACAAACCAGCTAAATAACATCAAACGTCTTGAAAAAGAGTTATGGCAGGAATAGTGATTTACCCAAGATTTATCATCAGAACAAACAAAAGCCAAAGCCACAACACACAAAGAAGAATCAGAAACAAAATCCTCAGTCATCCATCCCTTGAAAAGCCTTTTCATAAGCAGTGCATTTGCTCCACGATACACAAATCATTCATTCCACCTAACTGTAGTGATAAGGCAGACTGACCCACTACCAAAGCTCTGTCTTTTTAGACACATTACACCACTGAACGTGTGGCACTTTGGTGAAGTTACGCGCTTGTATCTATTGACATTTCATGGTCTAGAGTCTTCAATTAAATCCGCACATACGCATTCCTTACCTGAAGAAGTAAGGTCTGCAAGCTTGGACGATGCAACCCAACCATACCATTTTGTACACATTGACTTTACTTGTGTAAAATATCTGTTGATGTTTTAAGAAGAATGACCACACTGTGTGGATACCTGTTACCTAATATCATAGCCTGATTTGCTTGTAAACACAGGAGTTAAGCTTTCATTATGTCAAGAGTTAGACACAGAAACCTTCTCTTTGACAGATGGCCTATTTATCTATGCAAGTGGTTTGAGAGCTTTTAACTCTAAATTAAATAGCATCTGACCCTCAACTAAAATATCCAGTTGCTAGGTTTCCTGACACCATTCCCCAGGCTACATTTAGACCTTTGCTATACTGCAAAAATCACAGCTCATGCCCTTACACATGACAATCAATTAAACACTCACCTCTAAGCAATTGCCTACTTTAGGCTTTGTGCAGCGCTGTGATTTTTAAACTATCATGTATATGCTTAAAGACAGAGGAGAAACATTTCCCTAGTAAACAAGGCCATACATATTCCACAACAACCACCTATATGTGCTACAACATTAATGGTCTTCTGCAGAGTAAATATCTTCTCACCACACAGCTCTCACTATGATCTGGTTCAGAAAACAGCCACTGACATACCACAGCCCAGCCGTATGACTTACAGCACTGCTATGCTACCGCAGACCCTGTGTGACCTGAACCTGGCTTGCTCAGCTGCAGTGCCTGGGGAATCTTAGCACCACGAGGTGACAAGACCAAAACATTTGGCTGCAACAGTTTTTGCCATCTCCAAGTATTAGACCACACAAAACCCAGATAAAAAAGGAGACACTTTGTATTTCTTAAAGTCACCATCTTCAAACTGTCCTGGCTTTGATGTGAGTTTGTCAGCCTACACTGACCAGATTTGGCCATCCCACACATGAGGCTGCTGAGTTAGTTCTGCTCATCCAGAAAGAGTCAATCAAGCAGCTCTGTGCCATGGGCACACACACAATCCCACCCAACAACTGACCAACAAGATGTACAAGACAGCAGATGCCTCCAAGTGGAGGTTGAAGTTTGGTTCAAACCTCTCAGCTACTACTTCTGTGTGTTGACATTATTCACACAATCATTCCACAAATCAAACAGTATTCTACTTGGAATCACAGAACAGTTCAGGTTGGAAGGGACCCTGAAGATGATTGCTTTCCAAGCCTCCTGCCATGGGCAGGGATTCCTCCCGCTTGACCAGGCTGCTCAAAGCCTGATCTTGAGTACTACCAGGGATCGGGCATCCACAGCTTCTCTGGGTAACCTGTTCCAGTGCCTCATGACCCTCACAGGAAAGAATTTATTCCTAGTATCTAATCTAAATCTCCCATCTTCCAGTTTCAAACTTTTACACCTCATCCTATTGTTCCAACCTAAGTGTTTCTATGCAAAAAGCAGCTAATTATATATATAAAAAAATCACCTACCTAAATCACCACCTATGAACAAATATCTCAGTACTGTATATTTACCCCACTCACAGTCACCTTGGAAACTGTCACAGGCTGGGGAAGACAATTTCATAACTGAATACACACAGTGTTACCATTAAAATGCCAATTCAATTGAATGGTATTTTTCTTCTGGCAGCAACAAGAGTTTGTCTGTGGGATCATTCAGCTTACTTCTGCTGACACATTTTGCCCACTCTTACGCTTCTGAAGAGACACAAAGGAAAATAAAAGAACCGCTTCTCTAAACAAATTCAATCCAAGGCGCTCTGAAATATGTCAAGAGTGACATAGAGACAACACTACAATGCAGATTAAAGGCTGAAAAAGCAGAGGAACTCTTAAAAAAAGTGATTGGCAAAACAAAAAAAAAGTTTGCTTCCTTTTATGATATGTGAAAGCAACTCTGCTTCTGATAAGAGTAAGATAAGTTGTAAAGCATTTTGGTTGCAAAGAAGTGGTAGAAAGGAGAAAAAACAGAGCTTGGTGTTCCATGTGTTTTTGTGGAAAACACTTTACCAAGCCACAGAGTCCTCACTACCAGCCATTTAGAACCTTCTGTCTTTCCACTCCACTGTCATACCTTCCCACTTCAACAGTTAGCATAGGGCTAGACAAACTTAAAACTCTGTCAAACCTGAGAAGGAGAGACAAAGACTAAAACAAAACTGAATTCTGAAACAACCCACAAAACTCTTCCACTATTAAAAACCACAGTTACCATTACAGAACAGCTCTGAACACTGTCCATGCCCACACTACTGTGTCTCAATCCCCTAGCTCACCACAGAGATCTCAGGTTTTTGAGAACTTCAAGCCTCTTGAATCCTAAAGAGGGTAAGAAATATATCCATGAAAAGAGGTCTTGGATAACTATGACACTTAAGCTCTGAAATATAACTGGGCATGGCCATTCTTGTCAACAGTTCCTATTGCTGAAACACTGAATAGGATGTTGTAATCAAATTAACTATATAACAGGGCATGTGAATTGCATAACAGCCTACAAATGTCTAGGTGGAGATTGCACCAGGCCATAAATTACCACTTTATTAACTTACGTGATTTCTTGTCTTACACAGAAACAGCACTACCTTAAAACAGTGTTGTATTCAGTTATGCAAAATGGGGTAATTCCAGGTGAAATTAAATGATTTAAGGTCAAAAGCTTTCTGTACACAGTTGGCCCACAACTTTTTTGTCGACTCCCTGGATACAGCAATTGTTCATGCCATTTTATGATTTTGGAGCTTTTTTATTTTAAAAGACCAACAACTCTACAGTTAGCCACACAAAGAAAATACCAAACTATCTCTGTGAAGATTAATACACAGCTCTTGACAGTATTGAGAAAATAGATGCCAGAACTTAGTGACTTCATAATTCCAGAGGGACAGGCTGAAATGAAGAAACAAGTCATGCAATGTCTTCAAAGTCAGTCATAAAAAGGCTAACCGTTCCCATAGATTTTTCTTATTGTTTCTAAAAAAAGGAGTCAGAACTTTTCCATCAGAAAAATATTAGTCAAGCACTCACTGAACATATGTTTGACAAGCCGTGTCTTATATTCATGTGAACTTCTTGACCATGGTCACACCAAAGGAAACTTATCTAGAAGCAACAGAGAATGATAAAAATGGAAAGTTTAATGCTTCACCATAACGAATTTCCAGGAAGACGCACGTGCAAGAGAAAAAGGCAGCCATTCTTTTCACTAAAATAATAAAAATCACCAAGCATAAAAGTAACCTGGTATTTGTTCTCACTGCTTAGCTTGTGCATTTTTCAAATTCTCAGCAAAACTCCATTTTATTAACTGGATTTGGTGCATACTTACATAAGGGAGGGTAGTCATCCCTTACACTGTTTTAAACATGATTTTGGTCTTTCCTTATTTAACAGAAAAATATATAGAGTAAGTTTACTCATATCTTTTACAATCTCAGGGGAAAGCTTTTGATGTTAATATTCAGCAGCTCTTGAAATTAAGTTTTATATAATGTCTAGGTCCTGCACTAAGAAAACAATCATTTCAGTCTGGATACTGGAATGCCACAAACTCTCTGTGCAAAAAAAAGCAGCTACTCAATACTGCTATGGAAAAATAACAATTAATGCTGTGATTTTATCTGCCTGAGCTTCAATGGTCAACCACAACAAGACAGCCTGAAAAAACAGGCAGTTCGTAAGAGAGAACTATCTTTAAGACACTTTGGAAAACAGAACTTCAGAAAGAAAAAAACACTTAAAAGCCACAGCCCCAGAGGAAATGCTTAATGTTTACATTATATACGTTCCCTCAAAAAGCTGAACATAAAGCATACTTTAAAAACCCCATATATGTATCAAGATTGAGTTGTGCTTTACTTTCTCTCTCTTTCACAATATTTGTCCTCACAACTTATACCATCCACTTTTCCGACTTTCAGTTTTCAAAGTCTCATCTCCCTCCAGCTCAAAATGCAAACATTTTCTTATATCATTTTTAATGCAGAAACATCACTGAATACAACTACTTTTGCAATACTACTGGCTTTTCCATTAGTACAAAAGGAATATTTTTAATGTATTCACTTCATAAATTTACTTCATAGCTAACTGGCTCTGCAAATCCTTTCATTGGCACAATAGATTATTTTTTTTCTTAGCTGAACGGGCAATTGTGAATTCAGGAATGACAATCCCTAAACAAACTCAGTCTCGGAAATCAACAATAGAAAAGTCTTATGCCAAATAATTCATGAGCAAGAGTCTAAGATTAGACTTCTTGATCTGTAATGTGACAGGCAGCACTCAAGTCAAGGTTTAAGTAACAAGTAACTACCATAGATGACCTTCTATTTGATTTCAGGAGTGCTCTCTTCGAGCGTATTTAATTTTCAGGGTCACCTTCTTCCCCGTGGTCTAGCTTTAGATATAGGACTTCTGCTAGTTTATAAAAGAGCTGTCAGGCAGCTTTCCCCAATACGACAGATTTTACTTATCATTTTCATAAAGTTACTTTCAAGGCATCTTAAGAAGTTCCTCTCTCCTCCATATTCTCACCCTTCAAAAAAAAACCAAAAAAAACCCAAACAAACAAACCCAAAAAACCCTGTACTGATAGCTACCTCAGTCTCTCAGCTCCAGGATCACAGACTACTAAGTTTGGGTCCTACAAGATGTTCAGTAGGCTTTTAATTTTGAATAAGCAGACCTGTCAAGATCAACTGGGGAGTTCAATTAACACATGCTTACAAGGGTCAACAGATAGAAGTCCAAAGGCTTTAGCTTCGAGAAGTTCTACACCCAAACTAAGGTTTTTTGTAACTCCCTTCAGTTTTTCAATGGGTTGACTTCTGTAACAGATTTCATGCACTTCTTATTTGTAGATCATTTGGCATATGTACTGGTAACATTTACACTAGTAAACTCTACAGATAAAATATGCATACACACACTTACATATGTCAACAGCCACATGCATGCACATGCGGGTGAACATAATGTAGTCCACCATCTTTACAAAGTCACATCTCTTTATTCAAAGTTTTGGCTGAGGTTATGTATTTCTAGGGCGCCACATGTCAAACTCTCCAAGGAAGCTTTTAGCATGTCATTTAAAAGGAGGATGAAAGGAATGGGCAAGATGCTTTGGGAGACTTCACAAGCCGTGAAGGTGGGTGGGGGGGAAGAGTCTCAAACTACGCAAATTCACAGTTCTGTCTCACGTTGAGTGTTTTGAAGAATCATAGAAAACAACTAATACTTTCACAGCCACATGAGAAATTCAGTTCATAAGACTTCAACTTCAGATTACTAGCAGTTGTTTGCAGAGGGCCAGGCTTCAAAAGGAGAAGAGTGACAAAGAACTTAAATAGGAACCAGAGCTCAAAAATCCTAATCTTCCCACCCTGTTGCAGGGGTGGCCCTTTGGCGTCTGTAATCCTATTCTCACTGAAGAAAATGGGAAGACTTTTGTCTTTGTACAGCCTCCAGATGACCATAATGCCTATCAAAACTCAAAAATCACTGAGACTTTCTTCCAGTTGTTCCTTGGCTCCATTTCAGGTAAGCCCTATTGGACATTTAAAAGTTGATGCATAGAAATCCTCTATGTTCTGACATGGATTTTCAGTTTTTAACCTTCGTTAGCTAATTACCTGTGTGAGACCAGCTGATAGCATCTATTTTATATGAAGGGGGATACAGAGAAAATAAAACACGCAACAGTATGGCCATTAACCACAGTTCATAGCGAATCTGCTCCAGGCAGGAAAGCTTGGGATCAGCAGCAAAGAACCCCTCTCTATGTTTTGCAGTTATCAGCAAAACTGCTCTTCGGCTACTTATTAAACAGTGGGCAAATTGCTCTGGTTACCTGAACTGATCAGATTTGACCCATTTTAGTGAGTCTAAAACAAATATATTAATGTAAAGAACTCTGGTTAGGAACTCAGAGTTTTCTCAGTCTCATTTATGCCTTGAAATAGAAGAACATTTTTATGCAAGGAGACAATTCTTCTCTAGTTAAGTAACAAATTTCTGTCAAACCTCAAGAACACATTGTACTTCCACGCTTTCATAGTACCCATCTCTTGAAATCCAAATTTGGTTTGTAGCTATAAAATGTTGATTAGAACTGTATAATTTATTTAATGCTAAAGCTTTTAGTGGTTATGAGCAGCCATCAGACCTTTACTAAAACAAATCTCCAGTTTCACTATTGACTACTTAGCCAAGACGTGCTGCGCCTGCCAGCGCAACGATGAGTGTTGGCTTGTACACCACATCCAACAAGCTTTCTCCTCAGTCAAGCAACTCCTTTTATGCATGTTTAGGGGCCAACAGAAATTCGCAGTCAGAACCTCCAGCCATCACTCCTGGCCACAATAAGCACATTATTAAATACTGTTTAAAATAGCACGTCAGGCTATCGCAGTAAAATGATAAATTATTTCATCGGGAAAGCCCAGTAAAATCAACACAACCGATACTTTATAGAGTTGACAGAACGTTTGTGTGAGATCTCATGATCAGGTGAAGCACCGGTTTACCAACCTAGGCAGGCAAAATAAAACCAGACAACTCTGGACTGTTACCAGCTGCTCAAGCTCCATCGTATTTCAAGTGTTTACCGTAAGAAACAGGCAAGTTTTGTTGTGCACATCTGAAAGCATTATTCCAAGATCTTCTCACAGTTTGAGACCTACCAGAGCCCGCTATTTTATAAACAAGCATGTACCTCTTGAGCAATTCTGCCCCCCATCTTATTTTTTTACCTGAGACTAACCACGCTTATATCTAGATCTAAACATGTTCTTCACATTTATTTTTTTAAATGTATAAAAGAAAAAAGCATGCTGAAAATAGAAGAGAAATATCAAAACAGCATCTTTTATTTCAGCTTACTCAGAAGTTTGCCGGAGTTTAACCTAAAAGGCAGACAATGAGTTACAGTTTTATTCTACAACAAATATATGCATTTTTAGTAAAAGAACCTTCTACTTAAGAATTGAAGATATTTCTATCCATCACTACAGAACACAGTGAAAGGATCATGCAAGCTCAATTTGAAATACAGCTGTCTTTAATTTTAGGACAATTTTAAACAACCTGCTACAGCAGAGAGAATACTTATCCTTTAAATAAGAAAAATAAATTTCACGCTCGCATAGATTTATTTAGAAAAAAAGCTCTCCAATTTAACAGTGCTCTTAGTTGCATAATCTCCTATCTTTAACACTTCTTGCTTGAAGTGACAGAGAAAACTTAATACAAGTAATACTTTATGCTGAAACATGGAATTAAGATGTAAAAGTGAGAAATGACAAGGTTCCCATGAGAAATGAAAATGTAAAGTATGTGTTAAACAACCCTGGGGAAAGAAAGTAGGCGGGGGGGGAGGGTGGGGAAGGAGGGGGAGACATACCCAAAACGGATGCTGCTTTTTTATTTTTTGAAAGACAGTGGTGTTAAAAAGATTCTAATTAAAGCATTAAGGCCCAGAAAATGCGTTACTATTCTTTATATTCTTACTCATCAGTGCAAATAAAAAATGGTTTCCACATTTATGAGGCTTTGTAATGTTGGGTTTTTTTATGGGGTGGGGAGGATGTTTTAGGCATTGGTTGGTTAGTTTTTTAGGCTTTACCATACAATTAGCATGTTTCAAGTTTAACATACAACTAACTAGACACAGACACCACAAATACATATTACATATACATTCTCACCCACACGTATGCATTTAAAGCACACAATTTAAATCTAGGGTATTACTGTGGAACAGCATCACTGGCCCGTCCAAAGTGACTCTGCTCCCACAGACAAGGTTCAGGTTTTCTATTGCTTTCTTTTATTATGGAACACCCACAACTGCAAGATGGACCAGAAACTCAACAGAGAGGTTACAGTAATACAATAAAGAGTTAAAAGGAGTAATTCTCCAAGCATCCAGCTGAAATCCAAAGCATTACCTTTTGCTTTGCTCAGCTTATTTTCAGGTCTTTTATACACACATACCGAAACGGCAGAATTACACTGCTTCAGACAGAGGCCCAACTAATAACCCTGGCATGCTGACTGTAATGTGAACAACTTCTACTGTCCTGAGGTCACTGCATAAGTTGCAGAAACATTCATTTAGATATTTTATTAGGCTACCTCACAATTTATGCCCCTGGCACGCCCTCCTTTCTTGCTAGCTGCACTGTAAAAGCTGCATTTGCTTGACATACTATGTATAATGTATTATCCCATGACGTTTTATCTGACAACTCTACAGAGAAAGACAGTACTGAAATACACTCATTCTCCACAGGGATAGTCTTATTTTTTCCAGGAACACAGCCAAATAAAGATGATTCTTCTAGAGACTTTTTTCTTTGTTAATCATGCTGAACTTTCATACCGCCAAGTACCATGATTTTCATTTTTTAAAACAAACTTAATCCATAGTTTATTTAAAGAATATTATTGGTCTGTTTCAAATCATGCTAGGAAGTGGATTTATCAGTTTTTAAAAAAAAAAAAAAAAAAAAGATTAATTTAAGGCTCATTTTTTCAACATAAATCCAACTATCACCTTCCTCCAGAGGAACAATGGCGTTTTTCCGCTCCATTTTCTACAACACAGATGAAAACCTTTGGTCTGAAGTTCTTTAAACTCTCAAATTTTAAACTCTAAAATGAGCACATTTCCGTCACTCCCCGAAACAATGGGGTGGAAACCCAACCCACCAACAACCAACCTCATGTTGATTTTAAATGAAGAAAACGTAAGATTTTCACCATTCCTCCTTAAATCTGCACAGCCCACAAAAAAGCAGACTTGCTAATGAAAAGGCCAGAAACTACCTTGCTTCTCTTATCAACTGCAACTCAGTCTGAGTCTACATTATACATTTCTGCTGCGTGTGCACTCATGGGGTATACAATGTCTTAGCTGACATACTGCAACAAGAACTGTGAGTGTAATCTCAATTCACAGCAGAAAGTGTGGGGGTTTTTTGGTCAGTGAAACTTATTCAGAAAGGGAAGATGGTCACAGGATGACCAAAGAAAGTTCAAACCACACTGCAATGAGCTATATTCACTCAAGGCTAATTTTGCCAATGGTTTTCTTACGGTGCAGATCTGCTGTAACACACTGCCCTCAGACTCAATCACTTCCCCCCAAAAACCCCCTCTAAAATATCCTGGCCTTGAAATAGTAAAAAGATTACAAACAAACTTCTTTTTTCTAAGATGAATTATAAAAATAATTTCTTGCAGCAATTTGCAACTATTAAGCTGAGTCAGTTCTAGTGAGCAATCAAACTCCTACAAGTCTTACTAGATGTCACAGACTTTGAAGCAATGATTCCTGACAAACACCACCAAAGTTATGTAAATTGTATTTTGAGGGGAACGAAGGATTATTTGGTTTGGTCCCTTCCCCAGAAACAGCACAGATGTTCCTTTAAAGCCATTCTACTTCCTTAACAGCAATGCTACTTTGAACTTCTCAAAAAGAACGCAGAACGAACAATATATTAGATTATAACTCTGCTGTAAATTAATATGGCCCCTTTGAGTTCCCATTAATAGTTATTAAAAGTTGTTGTAGGATTATTTTAATTTTTAGAAGTGTGTGAACGAGCATTTTTTAATTAACATCTAGCTTGTAATGCTTACCAGAAGTCTAAGATCATGATTTTAAAAATAATTTTCCTTGTGTTCACTCAGCATAAAGTCTCATTCGAAATGTTGTTAGTAAAAACTTGTTTGTTCACAATTATTTTTGTTTAATACAACAAGTCTTCATAGTCTAGACTTAGATGCTAAGTTGTAATTGCAGGGACTGAAAATGCAGATAAAGAGAAGCATGCCCAGAGACTCAACACCAGAGGTTATTCAGGCAGACCAGAAATTACTATCTCAGTTTAAACACTTAGTTCTAACTTATTAGACAAACACTGCATGCAAATATCTGAAGTATACATTAATACTTAACAGCAAACGGCATAAAATTTACTAGTTTTCATCACCCCTACCACTGCAACACTGAGGTACGCATTCAGGGACAGGCCAAATCATCCTCTTGAATGTTACCTTAAATTTTCAACACACCATCATTTAACAAACCATATTTATACACCTGGCCAGAACAAGTCTGAAAGCAAAGACATCAAGTGAAAAAAAGCCAATGAACATAGCGCTTTGACAAACTCTATGGTGTTTCAGGATGCTACTGGCTTATTTACAGCTAAGTTGTCAGAAGGAAAAGCACAGCCCTCAACTGATGCAGCCCACACTCTTGTTTTCTAGTCCAAGAACTGAATGAAGGAGGTAGAGATGAAAGGCTATTTTCAAACTTGCCCAGAACTAAAAGCATCTCCAACTTCAAGCCATCTGAGTCTGTAAGAAAAATGTCCTGCACAAACCTGTGCACTCTGATTTGATTTCTAATAAGCCAAATCTTTCCCATCTCCCTCCACAAAGAAAAAAAACTATGTAAAATCCTGAAAATTAAATAAAATATATTAGTGAATATGTTCCTCTGAGTTCCTGGCAATCTCTGGCAGTAGCATGAGGATAGGCAGTAAGTTGCAGTAACATCTAAAACCAGCACAGCAAGATTTACAAGAGAGGTCACCTCTGCAAGCCTTCACTCTGCTTTAAATGTGTGGGTTTCTGGTTACCTGTCTTCACCTCCTCTTTCAGATGAGGCAAAAAGAGAGAGGAGGAGAAAGAAATTAACATTTTGAGCTCTACAATAAAATGACACCTTTACAATTTTAGCACATGGAAATATCCTAGCACTGGACTAGAAACCAGCATCACATGAACCATATGTGAGAAATCTCAAACAAACCCAGCAAAGTTTTGAGAAAGAACTTTTCAAAATGAACAGCCTGTCAAGGAGATGAAAACAAAACAAACCCAAAAGCCTATCAAACACTATTACAGTAAGTGAATAGCATTCCCAGAAGCCACAAAGATCTTCATCAGACCAAGAGCCAAACCCCGAAACCTTGTAACTTCTGAAACAGAGGGCATCATAGATGTAGGTCTGAGGCAGGAGATAGCAAAGGACATTTCAGATGCCATGCTGGCCATCTCTTGCAGGATGAATTGCTGCTTTACATGCTGCTGGGTTTTGAGTCATGCAGTATAATTCTGGCTAGGCAATCTTCTCTGATTTGTAGTCTGCCATGCCTAGTGATTTAGGCCACCCAACAGTCCCTGTGCTAAAATCATCCAGCTACAAGCTACACCGTTGCTGCGTTTTAGAACTTCCAAGATTTACACACAGCTCAAGAGCCAAGGCAGGCCTCCTCAGATGTAGCAGCATCATGACAGCTTCTGCAATACTACTGCAATCTTTTGTGTTAGCTTTAGAAGTCACCAAAAAATACCTTTTGGTTTAATATACTGTCAATCAGAATATAGTGATGTATTTGCAACCAACATCATCTTCTGGCGTTGTTCACCTCCTTAGTTGAAGAAAGATAAAATACACTTTACAAATCCATGTGCCAACACCACAGCAGTCTGCAGAATTCGTATCAACTTAACACTTGCATATGTCACCTATAAAATCTCAAAAATAAATGCTTACTGCACAGGCCAGGGTACACAGCAAACAATTAACTGATCTAATTAGTGCACTAATCTACTGCCTGTGATATATGTTAGCAGAAGAGCAGCAGAAAGATTTTCAGCCAGAAGCAATCTGCTCAAGGGAAAGGTGGCATCAAGGAAGAGAAGCTATGAAGCAAAACATTCAGTTATCTGCATTATTTTGGGAATTTACACCTAAGGTGCCATTTTGTATAATACTGACTTGCATACAAACAAAACCCCCTTCACTGAATGGGTGAATTCACAGAGTACTGAATTTTTTCATTTTTAAAATGTGTTTTCCCTAAGTCAAAGATACAGTAAATGTTATTAGAACTGCCCTTTTTCCTTTCCTTGTATTGTTGTTTAACATCTATCACTCACCAACAAATACTAGCAGTTCCCTGGTTTCCCATGAATCTTTTGTTACAATGCACAGATGTATAAGGTCTGTACTGCAATTGCTTTCATGTTTGACATGCTCAGGTGGAAGTTTCTGACTTTCAAAGAAGCAGAGAAGTAGGCCCATAAAGAAAGAAAGTATATGTAATTCCCTGCAAAAGTTCTGCATGAAAAAAGAAAGAAAAAAGTCTGCTGGGGGAGGGGTATGCATTAAATCTGAAGATCTTCCCGAACATGCAAAGTACTTCATCCAGAAATCAACTTCAGACGTCATAAAAAGTGTTGTACCTCTTTGTACTCTAATTCTATTCATTAAGTAAAACCTTCACAAGCTGAAAGCTTTACAAGAGTTTAACAATTAAGTTAACTCTATAGAATCACTTGATTTAAAACATGTCCTGAAAAGCAAGCAATTAGTCAGCAGCTCTAGGAAGCACTTAAAATTCCCTCTGTGGTGAACACGTTTGGAAGTGAGAAAAGCAAGTTGATAGTGCTTCTTATGAAGAAGCTTGATCAAGTTGTCTAAAGGGAAATTTTAGGGAAACTGTAATAACGATAATGAAGTCTTTTCCCTGAGGACAAATGGGCTGTACAAATT
>VZRU01018715.1:197511-216391 GCA_013398155.1 Pedionomus torquatus
TGAGGAAAAATGGGCTATAAAAAAAAAAAAAAAAAAAAAAAAAAAAAAAAAAAAAAAAACAAAAACAAACAAACAAAAAAAAAAACAAACAAACAAAAAAAACAAACCCTAGAAAACACACACAAAAAAAAACCCCAAAAAACAAGAAAACAGCAGTACAAATACACAATACTGCATTTTCAAGCAGTACTTGCTCAAGAATCTGAATAGATATGCCACTTTTTTCCATCATGAGTCCTGAAGCAGAAAAACTGCTTTTTTACTTCCTCAGCTTTCCTGTGAGCCGTTCCTAAACCTGGTGCTCTCTTGCACTTGGTGGTCTAACACCTGGTCTTCCCCTGGCAAAAAGTCAACATTCAAACGTCAGAGTATGTGTTATTCCCAGATGCTGATCTTATTAAGAGGGTCTCACACTGAACACAGGTCAGGAATAAACAGTTTCAGAAAGGATGAGGAGGACTGAGAAGGCTACCTGAAACTGTCCTGAAACCCCCCCGGCTGACTTCAAAAGAAGGCTGAACAAGCACCCCATTCTGTCCTCTTCAGCTAAGGCCACTTCTCTTTCCTGATATTCAATAAAATATTGTTTGTGTATCAAGGCAACTGAAATAGAAAGAAGTAAAGTAAGTCATAGGGTATGAATGTGAGAAATGAGATGCTCAAACCTAAAATGTACATAGGAGAAAACCTGTAAGAGGAGTCATTTTAGATTCTGATGGCTTCCTAGACAAAGATATTGGAGTAAAAATTAGACTTGGCTGCTGTACTTCAGTTACCAACTAAGAATTATTTTTCCATTAGAAAATTTATTGCCTTTCTCATTATTGATAGCAGACATGGGAACCAAGTCTAACTTCTGTATGTCAATTATACATTTAACCTCTCATACAATTAACAGATGGTTTTGGTTATCTAAGCCAGTTATTTTTTAAGTGCCACTACTATTGCTGTAACATGCTCTGAAAGTCCAACCACGTCCCTCCAACTACTGCAACAGCACTGAGTAGTGACCTTCACACAACAACTGTTTAGCATCCTACAACAGATATGTTACTAAAAAGACCAGAGTGTCGGCGAAGCACTTAATTTTTTCTGAATAGGACACTGCCAAGAAAATAGCTTATACTGTTCTTTAGCTTTTGTTTCAAAGTAGGCTTTCTCATGTTTTCAGTAAACCAGATACATGTTATAAACGTGTACACAGAAGGACAGATGAGTAGTCTAGTACTTACATCAACTTGATGCCGGAATACTTGATGTATCCGACTTTTTATTAACCATATTTGACAAAAACTTTCATGACAATTTGAACTTGTGGGTAATGCTGACCCTTGCGTAAATTTTGCTGCTGAATCACTTCTTTTCATGAATCGCAAGAATTTATGAAACTGTATCTGGAATAATCATCAACTGAGCATAATTGCAGATGGATTAGTCTGCAGGAAAATGTGAGGGCTTTTGCTTTTCCAAGTTTCAGATTTTATTAACTGTTCTTAGATTCTTTTATGGCTTATTCCTACCACTGTCTGCCAGGCAACAGTGTGAAACTAAAAGACATTTACAGGGCTAAAAAACAAAACAAAAGAAAACATGTAAATACTAGGGAAAGAAGCATGCATATAAAAATACTTTGGGGACTTAAAAATAAAATTATTTATATCCCTGTGCTGATGCCACCCTTCCATGTATGTTTCAAGCTTTGGAGGAAGCTCTGAAATGTAAACAGATTTATTACAAGCTGAGAGATTTTCTGACAAAATTGCATTAAGAGAACTGCATTGCAACTGCAAGCCAGAAAAATTATATATTACTTTATTGCCTTCCTAAAATATATCCTACTACTTCGAAAGTGACCTCTACAGAGGCTTGGAAGGAAAAAATATTTTGCCCTTCAGTTACATTTGTTGGAGGTTTTTTTTTTGTTTTGGCTGGGGTTTTAGTTTGTTTTGATGAAGGGGGGAGATGTTTGGGCTTTTCGTTTAAGTTGTTTTGTTTTAAATCCAGGCATATTGAAGTGTTTACTTCTACCACTTTAACAGTTCATCAATATGGAAAGTTATGAGTTCACTTTACTTTTGATCTATTTCATTTTTCTTCTTGTAGCTTCCTCTTCATGTAAAGTATTGCGAAAGAGTGCAAGAGTTCGCAATCATCTAGTTTTGATCACTGTGCATATTACTGTACATATTTGGAAAATACACATATTCTTCTAAAAAAGACCAACTGGCTTGACAACAGTTATTCCTGACTAACAAGAATCTGTGTCCTTCTGGCTAAAAGCCAAATCAAAACCTCTTTGATTGTGTTTTTCCTCCCTTTTCTCTTTCAGTTTTGGGATGGTGGGTGGAAGGGGCATGAGCGTTACATCTTTGTGTTAAGTGGTTTTAGAATCTAATAAAATGAATCTGCTACCACTGTCTCCAATTTGTAAGTTGTAAAGAGACAGGAAAAGCATAAATCCATCGTTTTGTTATTTCCAAAGCTGGAAATGTGAATAATGCAAAAGAAAAATATTTCCTATTTACATATTGTCTAAGGCTTATTGAAACAGTGGAAGAAAGTATTCAAGACATGGTATATCTATAAAGCTAGGAAGGAAGCCATGTTTTACAAAGACCTCCTTCTTTTCGAGGACAAGACCTAGCCACATAAGTTAAACAAATTATAACGTAAAGAAGCTGGAAGCAGTTAAAACAGCCCTCATCTTTTCAGAGAAACAGTGCCTTGATTTCTCACACCAATAAGTTGAATGACAATAAATAAATAAATAAATATGTGAAATGGCAGCATGATAGACTCATTTTCTCGCTTGTTCAGGAAAAAAGATAGCATAAATATGATCTGTACTACGGGGAGGTGGGGAGGGAATCTATCAAAACATTACACAACATCAAGTATATTCCATTAGTTTTCCACTTAGGGAGACCAGTTTCTTTATCACCAATGACTACCTCTGGGGTAACCTCAAACTAGCCATTTATGTAACGTCACCAAAAACACCATGGAATTTAGCATTTCTGGCAACCACAGCTTCAGCTCAAGAAGAGAACAATAAGATTACACTGCAAGTCACATCCAGGGACTGAAACAAGAGCTTAGAAGAATTAGACCTGTTCTAGCATGGGCTAAGCCAAAACACAGGACTTTTTAAAACAAAAGTTCCCTGAAGGGTAGGGAAAAGAACCCTCCTGTACATTTTCTGCTTAAGTGCTAAAAGACATCTCAAACTGTTATTAATCCAGTGTATTGACTTCTCTCATTTCTTCTGTTGTTTCAATAAAGCACAAAAATCAACAATGAACAAAAAACATCCTGCTACTTGGCACTGAAGAGAGGCACAAGCCTGTCCAGAGGCAGCTGACGGCCTTTCAAGCAGATTGATTGTGATTTCACATTAGAACTTCTCCATTTCTGTTTATTTTGTGCACTACTCCCAAAGTAGTTCTCTAATAGTTTTCAAAACGATGGTTCCTAGCTGTTCACAAACCAATAGGAACGCAATTTCAGAAGTGCAAGTTGTTCTCAAATCACACTAATAGAAAGAGAAAAAAAAAAACAATGCAAAATGGCTTAAGATATCTTTAATAACAGTACCATCGCCTTTTTAAAAATCATTCAACAAACAAGAAGTATCTGATTTGTAAATATTGTGTTTTAAAAAAGACTTACCCTCTTGCAGGATCTAATGCAATTGCTCTGGGTTGATCCAATTCTTGCCAAAACAAAACTTTTCTTAGTGATCCGTCTAAATTAGAAACTTCAATCCGGTTTGTTTCAGAATCTGTCCAGTATAATTTCTCTCCCAACCAGTCACATGCCAGCCCATCAGGTGACAGAAGTCCAGAAATGACCACATTTTGTACGCTCCCAGATTTATTGAATTCTGTTCGTTTAATGGCTTCTTCACTTACATCACTCCAGTATATCAATCCCTTCACAAACACGAAGTCCACTGCTGCTGCGTCCTCCAAGCCACCCACAATCACCGTCGCATTCTCCTTCCCGTTTGCAACATCCACCAGTCGCAGATCACGTCGGTTTGCATACAGCAACAGTGGGGCAGCTTCAAATGGGAGAAATAAGGGGTAGGGGTACAGACAGATAACATTAACAACACTCATATTAAGTATAACTTGCACTGTTATGGTGCATCAGACAATAATTAAAAAAAAAATGAAAAAGGTGGGGGGACGTTTTGAATTTTGACTAAAAAGCACCAACTTGAAGCTTTTCAACAGTTCTACAACTCAAGATGGTAACTTCGTAATGGGCAGCTTGTTATTCTGGGTTGTGCATTATTAAAATAAGATTAAAGAAAAAGGGAGAACAAAGAAAATGAAGGTTTGAAGTGCCCAAATTGACACTGTTCTGTAGAGAAGGATGCTTAAGCAGGAATCAGACAAGGTTAAAACAGTTTTCTAAGCACTCTAAGGCCCACCTGAGCAAAGATTCATTTTGGTGGGTTTTTTTGGTAGAATTTAGTAATATATATACCCCACTTCTATGAAAGCATAATTGATGTCAAGCTATCAAAGCCACCTGTATGTTGGTACTCTCCAAAATTATATATGCTAGAGATTATTATAATACATAAAATACACGATTCATTGCACAGCATGAGAAGAACATTGTTTTAGAGTGTTGATGTTGTTCTCAGGAAGTAGAAAAATCTACAGGAACGGACAACACTAAGTTCTTTCAAAATCAGCTCTATCACTCCTATTCAGCTGTTTAACACAAAGCCTTTATTTTATATGCTTTATTTGCTTAGTCTATCGGTTTGCACAGTATGTATATTTTGCACACACAACACCCAAGATGGACAAAAAAAAGCAGTAACCGTGAAAACAGTTTCCTAGATGTAATGCAGCCATTTAATTGTCCTTAACCACAAACTACATATAACATTATGAAAATCCCAGCCTCATTCGTACTTCAACAACTTGTTAAGAAAAATACTACCATTGTATAAAGCTGACAATTACACTCTTTGAAAACCACTATCAGAAAACATTTCTATCTTTTCCCGTGTTTACTCAGGCACTGTAGAAACAGAGCTGTACAGCAGTGTTTTGATACATGTGATGATTGGCATACTAAGTACTGCTCAACCTGTCACCACACAAACTGAACAAAATTCTTGCAGATTTATTCGTCAGCATAGGTGGACACATTAAACTTCTAGCAGGATATATTTCCTAACCAAAAGGCTTACATTTATAGGACCAAAAATTTGCATGGTTGAATAACATCAAGGGCTACACTGCAGGAGAGATACAGCTCCTTGTATGAGAAACTCACACTGAAATTAGAAATACTGACACACACTTCAGAAAATTCAAAAGCCAAGATCAGACTACTCCCCTCATTACCACAAAATTGTTTATCAAAGACACTGCCACATGTGTATTAGGAGAAGCTGAAGGAACTGAGAAATTCCTTAGTCTACCTCCAGATGAAGAAGTTCTGCTATGTATATTTGGAGGCTTTTTAGTTTCTTTTTAAAAAACAAAACAAATTAACATAATTGTCTAGGCTATCATCGTAATTTTATGAACACTGAATATAAATTGAGTTATGACAATCTGTAGATAGAAAATTACCAATATGCGGGGAGAGAAGAAACTTTGCTGTTTATAATAATGCTAAATTTGTATTCCCTAAAATCCCCTTTTGCTATCTTCTTCCCTTCCTTGCATAATTTCCCACCCCCTAAAGATTTAAAATTCATTGCAGTACAGTTTCTTGAAGTGCAGATTGATATTTTCCAGGAAAAAAAAAGTATTCAGTAAAATAAAAGTGATAAAAAATAGATATGCAACAAAACTCTCTGCTTTTTAAAGCCTGCGTACAACTGTAACCTCAAAAATCTAGTTAATAGACAGCTCAATATCATCTAGTGCACCATAGGAAAGTGTGCAGCCAACTGGCAGAGCTCCCTCTAATAAGGCAGCATGCCCAGCATTTGAAGAAAGGTAAATCCACGTACAAATGAGTAGAGGTTCCATTATTATGTGCAACACGGAGCAAGAATGCCCATGCACACAGCATGCACTGAATTGGAACCCCAGGCATGTCAAGTGTAATCACCGAGGCCTGAAGACACTGCTGAGCCTAATACATCCACATCGCATAGGTTATTCACTCCTTGCTGGAGCTCAAATCTGGCTGAGGAAGGACAGGAGAAAACCTCCGTTTCATGAATGATATAAGTTATTTGAATGACAGCTCAGAAGAAATACAGCTACACTTCGGATGTGTAGTTTCATGCAGATTGATTCAAAGCCACAACTTGTAACACGTTCCGCAGGGCTGGCAGATGAGGATATTAAGCTTTCCAATTTGTTGCGACATTCAGGAATGAAGCATGCATCACCAAAATAATAAAAAACAGGTTTGTTCCCCCACCCCCTCCAACCCTTCCCAGAAAACACGAAGGCTTCAATATCCTATAAAACCCAATTACTACAGTTGGCAGCATTAGTACCTGGTATTATCTTTGCCATTTACTGACTCAGACAGCAATGCTGAAAGGAAAATTGTGGCAGATGATCCTATCCTGCCCCATATAACTCACTTTAAGTAATCAAAGCTGAACTCTATATATGTTTCTGTTTCCCCTTCTACAGACATCATAAAAATACATATTTCAGCTGAAACAAATTACAATACATTGAACAGAAGTACAAATTTTTAAAAGAAAAAAAAAACCATCTTGGAAATCAACAACTGAAACAGCAGTGACTATTAACATGTCCTCTATCACCTGAGATGTCTACATGAAGTTAATTCTTCTAATTAAAGTACTCATACAGAGTAAAATTTATGCTTAGTTATAAAATAAGCTTGTTCTGTATCCACCAGTGGAACCAACACTTATTTAGAGAACATAAAATTTACAAAAACTAAAGTTTAACTCATTCAAACTGCAACAAAGATAATTTGAATCTTCAGAAGCTCCTGCCAATAATGGTCACTAAGCCTTAACTGCTTCTTAACTCTGATACTCAAGTAACACCTTTCCTAAGCTTACCACATTCAGCATTAAAATCCAGGCATTGCCTTTTTTGCCCTGCCTTTACAACTGGAATTCTACATCAGCAACCTTCTCCACCAAACCTCAGTTCTTACAGCAAATATTTCTCTTGGCTGCAGCTCTTGTCTTTCTCCCTAGCATAGTGAAAGTTGCTAATCCTCAAGATACTTAAGTCTGGTTTCCCTAATGCTTGTTTGCTTAAGTCTTGCTTTGTACATCTGATTTTTGAGCATCTGTTATTGGCTTGAAAATGCTGCAGCCCACAGGATCCAAGGTGATGAACCAGCACAAGAAGATCACTTTACCAGCTAAAAGTTGTTTAAAATATCGTTTATTGGTTTTTCCATTTTTTTGGTGTTTAAGTGGCTACTTTAAGCTGTCAGAATTTTTCCACCTTTCTATAACTAGCCCAGAGGCCTCTTCCACAAGTTCCCACTTGTTTCTTTTCCACTTTCAATCATCAATTGACACCACTGGCTGCCACAAGATCAGTGTTACCTTCAACAAGCTCATTCTCTTTCACCAACATGGAATTTAGCCTGGTTAAAGCAATTAGCATCACCTCATTTTCCTCAAACCTTCCTCTCATTCCCAACCCCCAGTAATGCTGTTTTACTCCCTCACTTAGTTAAGGGCCCCTCTCCAAGCTGATTCAAATCATTACGTCAGTGAAAGGTTTGACTGGGTTAGCAAGTTGAATTCAGTCAAGAAGTGGTCCAGCAAACTCCAAAACTAACATAAGGCACACAGCAGGGAGCTGGAAGGGGGAGCAGCCCTCCCCCCTTCCACTGGCAGCCTGCTAGATCTGCTCAAGATGGGACTGTAGCCACATCCTTTCTCCCCAGCACCACTTTCAGCTGTTGGTTCCCAACTCCTCTTTTGTGTTGGTACTAGCACTTGTCCCACACCACAGCTACACAATGCAGGGAGCCAAAGCAGCAGAAGGCTGCCATGCTCTCCTCCCACCTTCCAAAAAAAGTTGGTTTTAGCCATCATCCCGAACCAGTTCAGAACAAAATCAGATAAACCTAAGTACTAGCACATTAGGGAGGACTGCATCACTTTTGACAAATTAGTTGAATCAGGTGCTTGTGAACCTCTAATTTAGGAACAGGACCTGCCAGTCTAGAGATGGCCACAGAAAGTTGTGGCAAGCTGCCCCAGAATCCCAGTGTGGCCCAGCCAGTAATACTGGCTCACACTGTGGAAAGAAATATCCATGCAGGAGTCCTCTGGTAAGAAACTCATGGATTGTTACACTGGAAGGAGGTGTCCTTGAGCTGGGAGGAAAAACTCCCCATCTTTTAAAAGTCTTGCTGAAGAACTCTGAGCATCTAAAGGTAAACTGATACCGCCAAGCACAGTGCCGTAAGGATAGCAACCATGATGACTGCAAAAGACGAGATGCAGTGATGAGATATGCCAAGTAAATACACTCTGTCCTGGATGAGGCACAGTAAGCGTGAAGGATTTGTCAGATGCCTTGATGAAACAACACCCACCCATGTTCAGCCCGCAAGAGAAGGAAAAGCAGATAAATGGGTATAGATAACCAGCAAAGAGCATTAATTGCAGCCTCCTCAAAACCATCCTATAGACAGAAGTCTTTGTATGTAAGACAATCCTCCCCATTCGCAAGACATCCCACAGAGAATCATTACAAGAACGTAAGAAATTCTCTGGAGGAAAACAAAGGTTCTGGCACAGTCAGCTGTGAGGACTCTCCCTTAACTCCCCAGGTTTCAAATTTTCTTCTTGTGCTTATAAGGAATTCAGTAAGGCTGTTATCTGTAAATGTTTTGGAATTTTCCTGCTCAGTTTGGAGGAGCAAGGAGGAAAAGGCTGAGGGAGCATTGGGAATAAAAGCCTGGGAGACTTGTATCAAACCAGCAGAGAGGCAAGTTGCAAATGAAAATAAACTTCCCCAAGAAGCAGGGGCCCAGCCCCAAGAAATTTACACAGAGGTGGTATGTATTTTCCAACAAACAAAAAAAAAATCACCAGGAAATACACAGTTTCAGTACAGCAAGCAGCAGGAGAGGATTTTGCAAAGTGCTCCATCTCAGTGCTTTTCCTCATTTATTCCAGACGTGGGTTTTTTTAAAGAAAACTAATGAACTGACTTACTACCTTCACTGTGGACAGAGAGCTCTCTTCTCTCTGAACCTCCTTATTCTCACAAATATCCTTACAGGACACAGCAGGCTACCAGGTCTTTAGTAAACAAGCATGAGGTAGCCCAAGCTTGTCAGAAAGGACCTCTTCACCTCTTTTCAGCTAACCTTAAGTGCATTCCATGTGCTGAAGCCAGCCAAGGGATGTTCAGATGGTAACTCAAAAGGTCACAGGAACAGTCAGGCTTGCCAGTGAATGAGATGAGTGACAACATCAGTCAAAAGCAAAGACAAGAGGCAGCAACAATGACGCTTGTATCCCACACCAAGGTTCTACTGTGAGCTTTGCAGGCCTTTGGCAAGATAGGAACTTTGGAGACCAAGACATCCTGCAAGACTAGCAGGTACAAAGGCAGTAAGTGTCATCCTTTAGCCTGCTGGACAACAGGAAAAAAAGCTTCTCTTGCTGAATAGCTAGACCGATGCAGCAAAAGAATGAGAGGTGGGGGAAAATGGAACACAGGGAAGGATAGAAATACCAGGCCCAAGCTTAAAAAGCCAGTAGACTTGACAGAACGTAGCAAAAGAACACAACAGAGGTACACCAAATACTCCAGCATATCAGAGACAACAATGGCAGGCATCGCCCATCAAATCATCCTGTTGGAAGGGAGCCATAGGGCCAGCAGTTGATTTCCAAATTATCACAGCATGTCTCTTCTCAGTGTTAGGTAGCACATTTACACTGAGCCACTGCCTCAGCAAGGGAAAGGTGGCTCAGCTCATGTTACCCCAACATTGACGCTTCAACTCTGAAGTTCTTTCCACTGCAGTCTCATGGACACAACACGCTGACTGGCAGTTTACATTTTTTATAATTTAATATGTTGAATCTATCTTGCTGACAACAGCCTGGTCAGGCATCTGCTTGCAGCTGCATTGCTATATAACGCTACCACCTTCTTCCATTACCCTGCTGCTGACAAAAGGGAGCCACAAAGTGACAAGAAAATAAAGATGACCTGGCAGCAGCACAGTACACTTTCCTGGGCCAGCAGCAGACTCTAGAAAGCAGGAAGGCTCAAAGGAATGAGTGACCAAGTAGCACCATGATGTATATTAATGTTCACAGAACCTCAACATTACACTTCTTGTTTCCCCAGGTGTCCTCATAGCCTTCCTTCAACACTCTCCCAGTTTCTCAGACAGTTGTCAGAATAACACACAGCACTGCAGATGAAGTCATACCAGTTCTGTGCACATTGGCTGTTCTTCTCTAGTTCTACTGGAAACACCCATGTTTAAATTGACACAATCTGTTTAATGAAAAAGTTAGTATGCACGGAGACTGCTGCAAAGCATCTCCTGTCTGCAAGGTATGTTTCTGACAGTTCTCCCAAGCACGGGCCTTTGCTCATGCAGAAAAAGAAATCTTGTTTTGCTATATACCAATTAGAGTTCCACATCTGAATAGGGATGATATTTTGCAATCCAAACTTGAAGCCATATGATGACAGATAAGACGACCTGATCACACTGAAACGAAATACTACCCTTCACACCTCTGGCATCATTTCCTTCAGAGCTTCTATAAAAGTAAGAAAAGAAGCCAAAAGCCTCCATCATATCCCTCATGGAGTTGTTGAAAGACTGTGCATTGCTTAAGACCCTCCATTGAACCAGAGTACTGAAACACAATGTTGTGATGCTGTGACAGAGGCAGCCCACTTCTCCAAAGCCTAGGAAAGCTAAAGGCTGCAAGATACACCTTGTACACCCTGGCAAGACAAGATGGGAACACTTTAAAGTTTGTTGCTAGTCTGGAGCGATCACAGATCATGAGCTGCCCCAGCTCGGACAGCATGCATGTTTGGGGTCCAGTCCAAAGTGGCCTGGGAGCTCTTGCCCTCCATCATGATTTGCCTATACAGCTGGAGTACCCTATAACTATAACCCTATAACTACTGGCAGAGTAAGTGGTAATAGCCAGTGGGAATAGCCCCAACCAAGGGGTCTCACCCAGACTGCTAACAGTTCCACACGGACCAAAAAAAATCCACAGCCTGAACAGCAGCACAATGGTTCACCTCTAAACTAACAAAGTCTTTTTCCACATTGACAGGTTCATAGACACTAAGCTACTTTTAGACAACTTTCATCAATTTATCCAAGCTGCCATGCCTACTACTTTAAAAACATTTCTAAGTCTGTCAGGTAAATGACTGATCAGGTAAAAAGCAAAACAACGTTTTAATTTACTTCTTCTGCTTTGTGGCAGGGCTTTTGTTTGTTTATATTTCTGAAACACTATCAGGAAATTGCTGTAACAGAATCAACACAGAATTTAGTACTAAAAACTCCAACTGGAGGACAGAATGTCCCATAAACCAGAAAAAGTTGCCAGCACTGATGAGTACACCACAAAAGTAAATGACAGCCCTCAGCTGGGACTGAATTGGGGTGGGGGAAGCAGCAGTACTGCCTCGAAGGTTTAATCACATTTTCATCCCCACTTCTCTGCAATTTTTCAACAAAGAACAAATCAGCTACCCAATGGTTTCTTTGTGGCATACTTTCCAGTCCAAGTTTGGTGAACGACATCTTTGTCAGTTCATCCATTGTAACAGATCTTGAGAATAAAATACGCCATACCGCCAAGCAGTGAAAAATTCACAGATTTTGTTTCTCATGTGGGTAAAATACTTTCTTCACAGGATCAACAATTTTGCCAAAATATGAAGGAGGCACACTGTACTAGAAAATGATTTTATAAGAAAACTAAAAGACAATACTCACAGCCCAAGTTTAAAAAAAACTCTCCATCAGAGTTCTCAAACCCAAATTACACTTTCAACAGTCAAATTCTTAAGATTATGAAGTTCACTTCAGACTAATTTAGTAAATAACAATTCCAGTTCAAATTAATGGTTAGGGACTGTTTTTAAAGGAAAGATGGGCACAAGCATCACAAATTTTGAAAATTATTGCACATATGATTGTTTTTTGAAAACAGTCGGACATACATGATTTATTTTATTTTTTTAAATTCAAAACCACTTGCATTCCAGCACTATTAGTGTCAAACCTTCAGCAGGCTTACATTAAATGTAGTGACACATAAGAAGAAAAAAAGAAACCAAACAAACAACATAACACACAAACACACATACAGGATTCCCTTGAAAAAGATGAATGATCCGATCTTTTTTGTATTGAATATGACTCATTTCTGGGTATTCCAAAAGAAAAAAACACAGAAACACAAATCCACCCAAACAGGAATTATTTTACTTATGAATTTTACTATTACCTACAGGCTAAAGTCTGTTGGGCCTCAGTTAAGTTTCTGAGGTATCAGAACACCAGTGCATTTACCAAATGGATGTAGTAAGTCACTACAAGATCTACAAATTCCTTCTTTACTATTCTTAATATTCCTGCTCTATTAATCCATGTGTAGACAAGAGGATGCCTGGATTTCCAGAGTCTTAACATTAACACTGATTTTAATTAACAGTAATACTACGAGTACAAGTAAGAGTACTTTGACAGAACAACAGAGGGAAAATACATCTGAAATTCTATGACACCTTACACTTCTGTAAACCTTCCACACATCCTTAACTTCCTGAATTCAGGCCAACACATCAGCCACCTTCTAAAAGCCTGAACAGCTTGACAACAAACAGAAGAGAATGCTTATTACTGAGGAGTTCTGGAGGCATAAAAAGGTTTTATAATAAGAAAAATTAAAAATCCCACACCAAACCACAATCCAAAAAAAACCACAAACATACAAACTATGTTCTTCCTCTGGGAACAGATCGGGGAGAAAGAGCAAAAGGAAAAATATAAAAGAGAAAAGGACATTTTAGTATCACAGAGAAGAAAAACAAATTATTTTTGATTAAGCAAAATTATATAGCTAGTTGGTTAAGACTTTGTCTCAAATATGATTATTTTTCAAATCTGACATCAAGAGCTCACACATGGCCCTCATAAACAGAATTAAAACTATAATCCCATTTCTACCCCATTGATTATATCACAAGGGAGTAATTCTATTTAGGTAATGTGATCCTGTAATAAGATACTAAAAAAATCTGTATGAATGTTGCCATTTTTTCCATGTCTGTTTGCATTAAAAACATTTTCTTATTGTTCTCTCTATATAAATAATGAAGCTCAGAAAGCATTCCATCTTTTAAACTGACATGCTTCTTTCTCCAAATAGTTTATAACATTTTGCAAAGGAAACAAAGTACTACTAGCTAAACCACTGCTTCTTTTAACCCACACTTGGAATGGCACATTATTAACAAGGTATTATAAATCAAATGGTGAAAGCTATTACAGTACTCACGCCCTATTACAGACTGTTAGGTTTGACTCCACTTCAAAATTGGTGGGGGACTGTGCCAATTATACTGAAATAGAAAGCTCTCTAGCCAGATCTCCTGTACCAAGAGACAAAAAAACCCACCCCATTTTCATAACTGTCTCAGAGGAGAACATAAGGGAAAGGAGAAACGACTACAAGCTCAGTTCTGCTTGCAAACGCTGTCTCTGTGTTCAGACCAAGTTCTGTCCAAGCGGTGCAAATATCGAGCCTGTTCATGCTGCAAATCTCGTCATAAATATTTATAAACTACAAGAATATCCAGAAAGCTTAATGAAGATTCTCTGTGTCAACTTGCTTGCCAAATATATAAATAAGAAAATGTTAACTTGACATTTAGGGTGTCAATACCCAGCATTTTCGTACGTACATTCCACTAGAGATGCAATGCTTTCCCCTTCCAAGCCTCAGACAATCCCCACAACTACCATAAAGGAACGGCACGGCTTCTTTGTTTAGAGCGCTGAGTATTCTGTAACTCTGCAAGTGGTACATACTCTGAAACTACACAAGCAAGGTAACATTTTTAAAATTAAAGGTTATTATCAGAGACTGTATTCCTCCAGAAGAGCCACCACTACAAAGCACTTGGCACTGAAGAAGTGAAATCACTCACTCCATGCTCACCCTAAACCCTCATGTCCACACAGGAACAGTCCCCCTCGGTGAGCAACAGTTTTTCTGTTCGAGGGCTCAACTTTTAAGTGAGTGATGCAAACTGCTTTATGTGAGGAAGATCGACTGTCCCTCAAGTCTGCAAGGCAGTTGCATCCCCCCACATCTTTCTAAGCAACTTACATCACTTAGCGATAAAAATCCATCTGCAGGAAATTCCTTACCAACTAAATTCTGCTTCGCTGGCAACAACTGCCTTCAAAGTACAAACAACCCCCTCGTGCCATCAGAGAAGGAGGTGGCAGCAAGGAATTTCACCAGCCACATGTAGTTTACTAACCAAATCTCTCTCAGGTGAGCTGGCTGAAGCATGAGAGCTCCCCAGCAGGAGAACTGGGAGAGGAGCTAAGCAGGCTCCCAGGCATGGCAGAGCCACCGGCTCAGCCAGAAGCGTGCAACAAAGCTTTATTAACAACTGCTTCTCTGGTGCCACTCAACAATAACATGTACCCCTCCCTACAGTACAAGGAAGTGGACTCTTTTGAAGATGCCACCAGCAAAGCAATCTAAGTATTTAGCATTTCATAGCAAATCAATGAGGTTAAATATGCTGGGGACAAAGAATATAGTGCTTAAGTCTGCAGACTGACTGCCAGAGGAGATGAATGGTGACAAATCAGAAACTGAGATCTGATTCTCCCTGTTTTCTTCTGCTACCCCACTCCCTCAGAAGGGCCAAAAAAGTAAAATAATCTTTGCTCTACTTGATTTGAACTAAAAAGTAAATCCTGCATTACATGCACTGCAGCAGATATTTTTGAAGCTGGCATTTTTGAGATGCGACATCATCACGAAGGTGGATTACAGATGTCCAAAGGAACCAGATTTCTCCAGTTCCCCAAGACAGCGAGTTTAAAAGGTTCTTATGCTCCAGATCCTGACCTATCTTCCTGCAGAAAAAAACAACCACCTCTACTGATTCTACACCTTCTAGCCAAATTTCTTACCTAGAACTCAGAGAATGTTAGATGTAATCCATTCACCAGGGAAAAAAAGGAAACATGAATATGGTTAATGGCTTTCTAACCAGTATTGGAGTGGAACACGAACAAGGTATTTTCACCTGAATACCTTCACGTAACTCCCACTGAAGTATACAAATAGCCCACCATCTGCATACACCTCTGACCAGGTATATACAGCTTCACCCGTATTCCCAGAACTTCCCCGTATGTTTTAATGCACCTTGTCCAAAAACGCTTCATCTTGCCTTCAAGGCATAGCAAATAAATGCCACCAAACTTTCTAAGTCCTAGCTGCTCAGTTTTAAAGAAAAGCTAAAGCAATCTGATGATAAGTGAACTATATCACAGAGATGCAATTGCAAAAACTATTAAAGTAATGGTGGATTTTGTAACACCTTAGATCACACTAATTTTAGACTGTTCTAGGGAGAGATGAAAGAAGAAAATGCATTGGAAATCACAGCAGACAAAGGCACACTGATTTCTGAGGAATCACACAATGAAAAAACATGACTAGAATACAGCTGATTCAAGTTTGGGTGAAGAAATAGACCATAATGATTATAATGAGAAAAAGAAAAGGAAAAAAAAAAAAAGGATATTTCCAAGTCGCACTATCAAATTTAAGTATTGTACTGTCTAGGTGAAGAGAATCTTTGCCTAAAGGCAAAAACATAGCTCCAGCTGAAAACACCAGAAGTAAAAAGCCTATTCCTTGTTCCCTTCTCTGACATCTAGTAGAAAAATGTGTAAGCAGCTCCAGTCACAGCTTTCCGAGTCTTGAACATTAAGCTTTCCTAAACTACATGCAAACGAGCCTACCTAAAAAGATACAAAAAAAAGCAAAGAGGATCTGTTTATCAAAAGCAAGCAAGAACAGATTAAACCAAATTAAACCAGTAACAATATTAAAACAGTAACAGATTAAAACAAACCCTCTTCTGAATGTGCAAGAGGGAAGCAGTAGTTTTAAACTGCCCGTTACCAAACAGGCATTTTCATTTCTTCCCTAACTGACCTCAAGCACAGAGGTCTGCAACATTCAGTACGTCTGCACAAACATCAGTTATAAGATTCTTATTCAAACAAGAGCTTTATGCACTGTCTGCATGATCAGGGTTTAAAACCAAAACAAAACGGCAACTGCATGCTGACTGAAGAGTTATTTCTGGAAGAAAAATAATCTGTGAATATTTGCAGAGGAAGAGCTCTCTCTTTATCACTTATTAAAAAGTTGAAACCTCAGTTTCACACTTTATCTGTAGCTCCCCTGACAGATGCTATGCCACTGCTATTGCCTCTTCACAAACTGACAATTACCCAACAAGATCCTGATTGGTTTCCCAGCTGTCACGAAGAAAACAGCAAAGCTGCCAGGAAGCAGCTCTAACTCATTTCTCCATATGTACCCTCAGGGAGAGGCTTCAAGAAGCACTGTTGATGGCCAGAGAGGAGGAAGCCCAATTCCTCAAACCAAGCCAGGGGCCAAGAAAGGAGAACAGAGACCAGACTGTGACGAGGGTCAAGGAGGTACCAGGAAAGTGACTCCTTTCTTCCATCAGCCAGAATATGAAAAAAATGAAACCTAACTACAGAACCTCCAGAGCAAGCTGTCAAGACAGTAACTTCCTCTTTCTTAGAAATCCGAATACCCGCTCTGAAAACATCAGTAGGATCTGGCTTATTGCAGTCCTTGGATGACTTTGAAAGACAGGTGCCTTGTCCTGCACATCCGTTTCTGGCTAGTAACGGCCTGGTACTTCGGCAAATCCGTAATGTTTTAAAGGGCATTGAATTTCCAGGTTATCAGTTTTAATCCTTTCAAGACTGGTACCATAGTTTTCTTAGACTAACGATCACAGGTCAGCTGGTGTAAATCTCTTTCCATTTTGTTTTTTCAAGTCCACGAGGACAGGGAGGCGAGTTCTGTAAGCAGAGAGGATGCTGCCACCCACAAGTACACACTATCACACTTTGTGAGTTTCAGTCTCCAGAGCTGCTGGCGTGGCATCCTTCACAGCATCGAATTCACAAACCAAACAGAGAACTTCATAACTTCACCACTACTTTCATATATAAACTTATTAATACTCATGCTGGCACTGCCTCTGCCTCATTAAGAAACTGCTGACACCTCTTCTGAACTCAACACATCTTATTCAAACCAATTCTAGATGTTGTTTATTAGGGAGGATGCATGCATTAAAATTTGATTTTTGTTTCTATAGAGTTCAGCTGTTCCTGCTGTTTATTGCTATCTAAGGTAACAATTAGCCAGTAGGAAAATTACTATCGTGTCAGAAACAGAAGATTATGACTTCAGGTACGCAATCAAACAGCAGGAGGACATGAACACAGAAGAAACAAAAATGCTGTTCAGATACAAATGTCTTTGGCAATAGACAAAGATGAGAGTTGAGAAAAGAAATGACAGCCTGAACGGCTTTTAAACTGAATGTTTCTTCAAAGTGTCATATTAAGCATCATCAACAAAAATTTGCAAAATGACACATCGCTATTTTGAGACTAATTTGAAGAAATTACAGAGACAATATTATGTAACATTACATATGACTGATTTCTGTGCTGTCATTCGAGCTAGACTGCAGAGCAAGTTAGAACCAAATGAATGGTTCATAAAGAATGGGCACAATCATTACTTAGTAAAAAGGTACTAATCAGGAAACAGTTTTTCTCTGTAGTCCAGACCCAACTTAACTTTTGAAAATCGGGGTTTAACCTCTGCAATAGGAGTGCAGAATGTTATACAGGCTATTTAAATACGTATACTTGTATCTTTGCAAACAGGATACAATATGGCAAACAGATGCATTAAAAAAAAAAAAAAAAAAAAAAAAAAAAAGAGGGGGTATGGAAGAGAGGAAAATTTTTGTTTTCCCAGCACTGAGCAACTGCAGACTGGGCTGTTACTTCAACCTAAACCACCTTTACTCTAGCTTCCATCTAAACACGCTATAGAGCGTTGAAAAATTTTCAGAATCAAAGCACGGTGGATTAACAGTTAGCAATTTTCTTCCTCTCCTTCTAGTATGAAAAAAAACCAAACAAGTAAACAGCCAAACGATTGATGCAAACACCGCGGGTAATTTCTTCCCAGAAAGACTGAACGCAGGGAAATGGTTACTGTAGTTACGTTTATGGCATTTAAAAAAAAATAAAAAAAATTAAATCCTCGGTTTTCTTACTAAGTGTGCCCTATAAGACAACATAAGTGGGATGAAAATTCTCCCAGCTACGTGAAGTGACATCCATCCCCTTTTGTAAGGCGCTCGGCTGCCAGTCTGAAGCCGTAGGAGCAGCCGCGGCGGTTCACCCAGCCAAACACAAACTTCTCTCAAGTCCCAGCTGAGAGGAGCATTCATCCCTCTTCTCTCCAGCTCCGCACTCTCTCTCGCTTGGCTGCGGCAAGCCTTTGGGTGAAAACACCACTTTTTCGGGCCCTTTCCAAACACGTCCCCCACCCTACCTCCCTCCACACGCTCTATACGTGGGGGCTCCGCTCTCCGCCCCCTCCCAACAAACCACACGGAGGAATAAAACCACTCTCGCAGGGGTGGAGCGGGGAGGAAGGAGGGGAGCCCGGGCGGGGTGGTACCAGCGGCACCAGCCCGACACCGGCGTGCCCGAGCTGCTGCCGGCTCCGGGGGTGCGGAGAGAAGGCGGGTGCGTT
>VZRU01018715.1:217441-227682 GCA_013398155.1 Pedionomus torquatus
CCTTCGGGCGGCGGCTTCTTCTTTTTCTTTCTCCCTCCCTCCCTCCCTCCCTCCTCTGAGCTTGCCTGCGGTGAGGGGCACGCTGGTATCTCCGAGGTGAAAGCTGCAGGGATGCGCCGGGACGGGCTGTTGCGGCCCCGCGGCCCGGTGGTCGAGTCAGCCGCGGGCTCAGCACTTGGCGTTTAAATATTGAGGGGCCTTGCCCCGCCGGGGGAGATAGAAACAAAATCAGAGGGGAACAGGATGTAGCGTTAAGGTATATCTCGGGGGGAGGGAGCCCCCTTAAGCAATGTGGTAAAATGAAGTTACAATTAATCCTCTGAGTGGAGATTCAGGGGCAGTAATCTTCATCTCTCCGAGAGCTGAGCTAGCAGGCTCAGCTGTCCAGGCTGACTGGTTTTATTTTATCAGTAGGGCTTTCTGCTTGGCTGATGTAACTGGGAGTGATTTATTTCCCAGCATTTCTAGGGATGGTTTTGGGTTTTTGTCCCTCTTGCTAAACCAAGTGGAGCGAGCTGGGGTTGTGTTGCTTGGGGCAGTAGTTGTGAGTTAAAAAAAAAGAAAGTGGCCAATGTACTGTGGTTAAACGTAATTTACTCTTTTCTCCCTATTGCATTCATGTAAACCCACTAGTTTCTTTCTAGAGAATCTAAAAAGTTAGGATTTTGTAATATGCCCTCTCTTAAAAAAAGTTTCCATCCTTACCTTCTTTGTTCGTTCCTAATAAACAACACAAAATACAGCTTTCTTGCATTTCCTCTAGATTAGAAAATCTACTTCAGGTTTTCTATAAGGAACGTTAAGCCTCAATGCCTACGTTGCATTCTTCATTGAGTGTAACAGCTGGTTAGGAGGATAATGATACAAGGCAGAACAATTTATGGCAAAATTTGAGATCCTTGCATTCAGTAGTCTGTGTTATTTTCAGGATTATTAGAAACTTATGGAAATGTTTAACTTTTAATTTCGTATCTGTTGAACATAGATTTTCATAGCTTTTCTTGTGATAACAGTAGGAGATAACATCTGGGCCAGATTAAAGGCCCGGACACTGTAGACTGACTCTTAATGTCAGGCTCCTAGAGTCATACGATAATATCGGACTCTCTGCTTTTACTGGGTAAAAACAAAACAAAACAAAAAAAAACCCCAGAGCTTTTTACAAAAATAAGTAGATTTCCAACCTTCAAGGTTGCAAAAAGACTTGTTGAAAATGTAAACAATACAACTCAACAGCAATACCTGCCCAAGGCCAGGTCTACGTTACAAAATGTTGTCCTTGACTCTCAGCTGGATGAAATAGCCTCCTCTGTTACTGGGAGGATTAACAAATTCCAGCAAGATCCACATGGATAATAAAGGGGAAGGGCTTCCCATGCAAAAATGTACCTAGACAGTAGATTAACCCACGCTTAACCCTTGTTGCCTCCACTAAATTTTGCAGGAGGAGGACACCATTACTTTTATTTTCACCATTTTACTGGAATCAGGAAGAAATTGAAGAGGTTTGTGGGTTTATTTTCCTTATACTGTACACTCATGATGTTGCACAGTCTGTGATTAACCTCTTATGAGGTACAGCAGATCTGTAATGAATTCCTCATATCTTAATCACACAGTGCACAGCTGAGGAAAACCTCAAACTGGAACCTCTGCATCACAACACATTTCTTTACATGCTGCTCCCTCTTGCATCTTATCTGTTTTGTTGGAATCACTCTGGTGTCTTGACTATCTCCCTTGGGAGCCTGATCCCCTGCCTGGTTGCTCTTACTCTTGAAGACGTCTTCCCTGCTGTCCAGGCTGACTGGTTTTATTTTTAGCTTTCTGACATAATTTGCTGTCACCCTTCACACTGGTGTATTATTCAAGCCCTTTCCTTTCCTGCTAGGGTTTCCTCTGAGCCATTTAATGATTATTGGCTTCGCCTCCCTCAGCCAAGTCCCTTTTCCCCTGCATATTGCAGCCCAGGTAGACTTTTTTCAAACCATTTTTCTGTCAATACTTAGGATTCAAGACCAAGTCTACATCTTAATTGTTTCTCCACTTTACTTCTAATACATACACTTAGAACTAACTCTATGGCAGAGGCTTTTACAAACTAAAATAGAAGGCAAAATTAGTGCACACAGAAAAGTCTCTGACAGGCAGGGTTTCTCTGAGGTGATTATATTCCTTTATTTGAGTTTAAAGTAAATGGCAATGGAGAGACAACACTTCTTATTTTTCTGAGAAGCACCCCTTATTGGTTATGGTTATTTTCATTAACCTTAAAAAGAGAAACCTTGGTTTGATGGCTCAAATGCAGTCCGAGGCTCCGACTGCTAAGAAAGCTGCCCAGCTTTACCCTTACCTCCAGACTTAGATAGTGGCTCAAGAACACAAGGGCTTTCAAAGTAGGTGGGATTTTTTTACCTTTGGGTTAGTTCCCTATCTGGTTGGTGGCCCATACTCACAGGCAGTTGTGTCAGCATATAGGAGAGCAAGGGACAACAGATGGAGCTCCTGAAGCCAGCAGCAACTGCCAAAGTCACTTTGGCTTTCAACCGCGCCTCAAGTTCCAGTGGAGTCAACGGGATCTTTCCTAGGACCAGGACTGAAGTCCGTAAAGAGCAAAAGCTGGTAGGAGAAGATGGCTACACAGCAAATGAATTTGTGGCTGCCCACATCACAGAAACCAATATCATAATTAGCTCTCTTGCTGGATGTCTCAACAAGAATTAATGGGCATGGCATGGTGAAATCCTAGTCCCTCTGAAGTCAATGGCAAAACTCTCACCGACTTCAAAAGGGCCAAGGTTTCATACTGAAACTCTAGCTCAAGTCCTCTCTTGCCCCCAGCAGGAAGGTCTGCAGCACCGTTGCTTAAGAAATGGGATGTGAAGCAGTGATGACTTCATCAGTGATGCCTGTTACAACCATTTCACAAAAAAAATAGGGCACCCTCACTTGTGGCATTATCACCTTTCCCCTTTGCCTAGGTCATGCCTATTTTTAAAGAAAAATGCTTCATCCAATTCTTCCCTGAAACAAAGTCAGCTCTAATAAATGGGATAGATAAGCTTGGTTTATCCTGTTCCAAGAGTGCGGTGGGTTCACCGTGATGTTCCTCCTTTGATGGATAGAGTACCAGACCCTCTAGTCCTTCCTAAAGATCAATAACAAGCTGACGTCTTTGTTCCCTCACTTTTACACCCATACTGTGTAAGCTACACCTTTTCACCAGGACACAGGTGGCTTACAAGTAGATTTCCTTGGACTGATCATCATGTCTCTATTCCAGAAATTTTCTCCAGGCCATGAGACCTCATTTGTCTTTACAGTTACTGTCAGCAGGGTTCCCCCCACAGTCTGTCACACCACAGCAAAAACTAGGACTCCCGCTACTTCTGCGGTAATTTTTCCATCAAACATCCCACCAAGTCTCTTTTTTTTATCACATACAGCGTTGCTGCTTCTCCGTGCTTTTCAGTACTACTTTATTTTCCCCACTGTTATGTATAATACCTGTTCTTTCTTTCCCATCTCCTCTACCAGAAGAGGTTGCCTGTTTCCCAGGATGAGAACAGTGTTTCTTTGTGGCTAAAAAAAAAAATCTTTACAACAAAAGCTTCAGAAAGGAGAAGGTGCTTGAGTTCAGCAGCCCATACAGGCAAGCAAGTCTGACAGAAATCTAGCAATATCCCCAAGGGGAAATATGAAATAAGATGACCTGAAAGGCTTGGGCATTTTCTTTACGCCTTTGGAGGAACACTTGGACTCCTGCTGATGGTGCATCCAAGGTCAGGCTATCTACCTACTCCCTCTTTTCTCCTCTTCCATCTCCCAGGGAGTTGAAAACAGCTCTGCCCGAGGATACGCTTCTTCAGTGGTTGTGTTTTCAGTGTGAACCATGCAGGATTCTGATTTTAATTTGGCACTGCCCACCAGACCACAGGGCAAGTCCAAGACTTTCCTTATGAATATTTAGCCATGGCTACATTTCAAAGCCAAATTATAGAAATGTCATTTGAGAAAGTTACAGTTCTAAAATTTGAAAAGTACTTTAATTCTAGGTCAATACAGTGAAAACATCCTTTTAAAAGAGCTCACATTTCAGGCTGACAGACACCAAAACACTATTTTGTTTTAGTTTGCTCGAATTTTCAAAACCAGTCAGCATCTGGGCTCTATTAACCATAACGTGCGTGCCTTTTAAGCAACAACAACTTAAGAATATTTCCTTTTCAAACCCCTTTAATGGCATTCAGCATTTTGCAATACACATCCATAATATTTACCAATTCTGCTTTGCACTGCAGCCTTTGAAGTTTAAAAATTAGTTACTGGTAAAGCTTTGTACATTTGCTTGCGCTCTTTTAGTCACAGGGATTTATGACTAGAATTTATGCCTTTGGTCAAGAAAGTTAAGTCACTGTGTCCTGATATCCTACAATGATTTTCAATCTTTATATAATGTACACGGTGTGATGCACCATCTGTGCAAAACGAAGAGCTCACTGGCAACTTGAAATAGCTACTTCTGGGCTAAAGTACAATAGTGCAGCTTATGGCAAGCAAAGAGACTCATCCCTCTCCAGGTCAAGCTTTGGGAGGAAGATTCATATTTATATTTCATATTTGTATTTCACATCTATATTTTATTATATACATTTGTGTCCACATCCAGATTTTATATTTGTGTTTATATTATGTTAATATGATTTATATTCCTGTACCAATTAGTCTTTGATACGGCCAGGACACTACGCACCTCAAGAATATGGCTATGTATCATCAACTGTGATAGCTCTGTGGGGGTGTTGTTTTTATTAGCTGATAGGCTAAGTTCTCAAAATAGGCTAGAAAAGCAAGAGGAGATCCTCAGAGCAGAAAAGAGTGCCCTCTAATGGTTAATCTTTAGCTTAATGTCTGATGCTTTTAAAAGAATTGTGAGATTATAGAAATGCAAGGTGTTGGAACTGTTTATTATTTCAAGGAAAACTCAAATCTTTTTTAACTTCTTACTTGCTTTGTAGGTATTAATTAAAAACAAGAATGGAGGCATATTCTTGGAAACACGTTCATTAATTTATCTCTATCCAGGATTTCTCAGAGAAAAATCGATGCCTCTGAGAATTCAGAACTATTAGCTGAACTTTGTCCAAGAAGTTTTATGTTTCACAATGAGAAGAGGTTTCAAGGCCTGGAAAGGCAGCATTCAGGACACATGTAAGTCCCCAGTATATTTCAGAATGAAAAAAAAAAAAAAAGATTGTGGATGCCCTAGAGTGGGATTCCAGTCTTGAAAGAGTGAATTTCAAGTTTTTCTTAAATCTTTACATCAACTAATCATAATGCAGATGATAGTTTTAATTAGTCCTAGTTCACTTTTCAGCTAATGAAATCCCAAGATAATCGACAATGGCTGATTGTACAGTCTATCCTTTTTTAATAGGCCTTGCCAGTAATTTAGTGAGCAAATTTCTGTTCTATTAAAAACACAAGGATCTCTGCATCAGAACTATAGGACTTAGAAGGAATGGAATGGAAGTGGAAAGAGAGTGTCAAATTCTACCCCTGCCCTGCAACTGGCAACAGCATCAAGTGCAGGGTATGCTGTAACCACCTGTGCTTCCACAAAAGGTGTTGCAATAGAAGCACGGGAGAGCAAAAAGCTTTGCACATATTCTCCCCAGCCATTAGCTAAAGTGTCTCCCATTGATTTCTTTGGCTGTGAGAGCAGGAATGAATGTGGGTCCTTAAGCTTGCACTGCCTCCCTACCTAAAGGTTTCCCCAGCTTATGGCCTGTAACTCATTCTTCTTGTAATGAGGGGATGGAAGAGGCAATTATATATGGTTGAAGTATCATTTGCTGCTTTTCCATCTCCATTAGTTCTTTGAATAATTTCCTTGCCGTGTGGACTTCAATAAAGACTCTTCCAGCACAGCTAGCAACTAAATGTAGATAAGTGATAAAGGGAAACACAAAGAAAGGCAGACCCACTCTCCAAATATATTTCTTAAAACAGTTGTGCCTGCTATAAAGATACTATTGAAGGATCATCATATTTCATTTTGGAATAATTAGATTCTATTTTCCACTCTCAAGAAAAAGAAGTGATTAGAGTGAGGCTATCCAATCCATTCCTCATCCTTCCTTCTTTCCCCACCTCTCTAGTCAGACCCACAAAGACGGTATTTGGTCACATGGATCTCTGAATAAAAGACAGGGAATTGTGTCTGAATAGCCCTGACTCATAAAGCTCCTTCCAATGCCTTTTTCAGTGTTGGAGCTTTGCAGTTAATGCAACTTCTACTAATTTTTTCCTTCCTACAATTGTGAAAAATCTAATACCTTTAGAATGATCTGAAAAGAGCTTACACAGAACAAAATCCCCATTTAATCTTGGCATATTAAGAAATCTTTTATTTGAACAATACATTTAAAATGCTATTTTCACCAAACACTTTCTTCCTTTTTTTTTTTTTTTTAAAGATAAGTAAGGCTCTGAGTGTTGAAAGAAATAATGATTTAGAGTCTTATCTTCATTTGAGGTTTAGGAACCCTGGCACTTTAACTGGAGGAAACATTAGTGAGGATATGTGCTTCTTATGGTACACTGTGGCAGTAAGTCATGAACTCAGTATATCAAAAGGTGTCCCAGTCACCATCTTAAGAAAAAACAATGGGAGCCAAAGACCAAGCTACTTAAAGATAGGAGAAACAAGTGTTTGCAGAGCATCATATATACCAGTTACTTAGTTGTTGCTCCCACTTTGTGTACTACCTTTCAGTTAGAGTCATAGAAACATAGAATCACTGAACAATAGAGTCACAGAATGGTTTTGGTTGGAAAGGGTCTGTAAAGATCATTTAGTCCAACCCCCCTGCCATGGGCTGGGACACCTCCCACTAGACCAGGTTGCTCAAAGCCCCATCCAGCCTGGCCTTGAACACTTACAGAGATGGGGCATCTACAACTTCTGTGGGAAACCTGTTCCAGTGTCTCACTACCCTCATTTTAAAAAGCATCTTCGTTATATGCAATCTAAACCTACACTCTGCCCTCTGAGTTTAAAACCATTGCCCTTTGTCCTGTCAGTACAGGCCTTGGTAAAAAGTCTGTCTCCATCTTCCTTTTAAGCCCCCTTTATGTACTGAAAAGCCACAATGAGGTGTCCCCAAAACCTTCTCTTTGGCTGAACAACCCCAGCTCTCTCATCCTTTCCTCATAGGAGAGGTGTGTTCCACCCCTCTGACTGTTTTCATGGTCCTACTCTGGACTCAGTTTAACAGGTCCATGTCTAACACGTCCAAGGCCCCAGAGCTGATCACAGTACTCTAGTTGGGATATTGCCACAGCCAGGTAGAGGGGGACAGTCAACTCCCTCGACCTGATGGCCACACCTGTTTTGTTGCAGTCCAGGGTACGCTTGGCTTTCTGAGCTGCAAGCATATGTTGCCAGCTCATATGTAATTTTTCATCTATCAGTATCCCCAAGTCTTTCCCCTCAGGACTGCTCTCAATTCATTCATCCCTCTGTCTGTATTGATATTGGGGGTTGCCCCAACCCAAGTGCAGGACCCTGCACTTGGCCTTGTTGAACTTCATGAGGTTCACATGGGCCCAATCCTCAAGCCTGTCAAGGATGTCATTCTGTTTCTCGAGTGTGTCAACTGCACCACTCAGCTTGGTTTCATACACAAACATACTGAGGTTGTTACTGATCTCTGTCTGGACTGAGCCATTGACAGCAGCTCTTTGGATGTGGCCATCCAGGTAGTTCCTTATCCATTGAACAGGCAATCCATCACAGCCTTATCCCTTCAATTGAGCAACAAGGACATTCTGCACATATTACAGCTTTTACAAAACAGCAAAGTTTGGGCGACGTGCGCTTGCCCTCATTTTATTTATTTTGTTTACTCCAATGAGTGATCACAGCAGAAGAGCTGTAGTTCTTGTTCAGCACCCCAGCAGCTTACCCTGTTTCTGCACAGAAAGTAGAGTACTGGACTATGCATTTGCCAGTTCTTTTTATTACTCCTTCCATTAAATATGTGCAAAGGTTTATACTTATATAAACACAGAACATTTGAGACTAGTGCCTATGGTGTAGCTGGAACACTTGTCATTACTCTTTGAGACAAACAAAGGACAACTTTTTTTTTTTCTGAGATACTGATTTTTATTTCTGTCCTGGTTTGAAGTAAAACAGAAACAATTTTCTGTTCAGTAATTTTACTTTTTTAGCTGGGCCTCTTCTAACTAACTGAATTCTGAAATGAACAACACATTGTTCAGAAAACTGCTCACTCTCACAGTGATAAGACCTGATTACACCAAGGAATGGTGTGCGGAGAGGCCCTTGCTTATCCCTTATTGCTAGAACAACCAAGGCCAGGGAAATTTGTTATTTGCCCCATTGGAGGGTCAGAAGTGGAAAAGCGTAGAGGGGTCACAACTGTAGGGAGGAGCAGACAGGACAGGTGACCCAAAACTGGCCAACTGGGGTATTCCATTCCATCTGCATCATTCTCAGTATAAAAGCTGAGGGATCAAGGGGTCAACTCTCTTTCTTCAGTGGTTGACATCCGAGTAGGACCTTGTCTGTTTGCCTGCCTTTGACCCTTATCCAAGCAGTCCTGACTCCAGATCTGGAATCCAGCTCCTGTCGATCACAGAGTCCAGTCTGGGACTTTTCCCAATGGCTGCTGGTGACATGATTGTCATTCCAGGAGTTTGATCTGGCTTTGCATATACTGTATACTTTTTCCCCCCTTCTTAATGTTTTTTAGATTATTTATTATGTCATTATTTCTTTATATTTTCATTACAGTAGGTTAGTTTTTTCCTAAACTCATAAATCTCTTTAATCTCTTCTTCTCCTCTCTTTTTCATAGACAGGGGAGGGAGGGCCCATCTGTCATTCTGATTGGTCAATCTAGCCAAAACCATGACAATTTCAATAGATGCAGAAGGACATCTTCAAGACCAAAAAGCACTCAACATTACGCAGCCCTGGGTCCTTGACATATGGATCCCCAATTTACTATTTTGCTCCATAGATACCATTGCAAAATAAAGTTTAGAACATCAACATTTAAATTTTAAATACTGTTTAGCTTTAAAAAGGAAGATCTGAAAACACAACCCAGCAAATATAAGGGCAAATTCCTTTTTGCTTTCCCTCTGCAAAACCTCCGCTCTTGAACGACGTTGGATAGACAATGGAATGGCTGTGCAAAAAAACAGGTAGATGATAGATACTGAGTTGTCACAACTGATGGTGATAGGGTAAAAGAGATATGAATTGAGCTGAGTTGAAGATTCAAGCAAGATTTATTAAATTTTAGGTCAAAAGACAGATGAGAAATATGCAAAGTCTTTCCTGGAGTGACCTATCTTGTTTCACCAGGTCCATTATGAGACATGCAGTCAAGGTGGTTTCAAATTAGGACTTAATCGACATTCAGTCAGGTGAAAATTAACTTTAAAATATATATATATTTGGGTCAGTTACCAAGCTATAAACTTTACCCCTAAACAAGACTCTTCTTTTTAATTCACCTTTCAAGTCTAGTTTCCTTCTACAGCTTCAGCTGGAGTGTAGGTGTCAGCACATAGCAGAACAGGTGCAAGAACGCATGTCTCACCTGGAGACAATTACCACTTGCAAGCTGACGCACCCTAACGTGCAGCTTGGCAAGGTCATAGATCCCAGCTGTTGCATCTGCCCACTTTGACTCCAGCTGGATTGCTCACTAGGAGAACCTTCTTCTGTGTTCCAAACACCTGACGTTTTAAGAAGTCAGGAGATGCTCCAGGCACAAGGAATTGAGTGGCACTGTAACTGAGTGTTGCACGTATGCACTTCATTGGTTGCTCTTTTTGCTCTTGCTGGTGTGTGGTGACTGAGTTCTTGGAAACTGCTTTTGTTATCAAGTGTTGGGGCAGCCAGTGGAGGAGTTTGCTGTCTTTGGTGATACCCAGCTTTGGCAACTGAAAAAACATCCTGACACTTGAACTATCCTCAAACTCACTCTTGAGACAGAGGCTCCAACGTATTTCGGAAAAGGTTACTCTCTCTCTGCTAAACATAGCACATGGAAACTTCAGTGTTCACGTCTGTCACTTTGCAAACTCTACCACCCTTTACAATGCTTGCTTGAGTGGGGTATACCCTTGCTTTATGTAGGAAAGCTACACGTGTAATTTGTTAAATTTAAAATCATAGAGTCATAGAATGGTTAGAG
>VZRU01018716.1:122-52264 GCA_013398155.1 Pedionomus torquatus
CTGCCCCCTCCTCGGTGGAGGAATTACGGGCTTTCCCGGGACTCGGGCTCTCGCCGGGCGCCCACCCAGGCCCCCTGCGACGGTCGGGGGGGGCTCTGAGACCGGGGGGGGGTTCCGGGAATTGGCTTGGGAAGCGAGGAAAGCGGGACATTGCTCGCTGCGTCCATAGCGCCGGCTCTCGCAGAGAAGCGGCATCCCTCTGGTGTCAGCCCCCCCCTTCCCGGTCCCCGAAAAGAAATCTGCCGTTTCCCCAAGATTTCAGGATTGCCCTTTTTAGGGAGCTGTGGGACGTTTTTAGGAGTTTTAAAGAACATTTCAAAACCGAGCCTGGCCTCCTGAAGGAGCTGCGGTTTTAGCCAGCAGCTCTCTCCAAGGAGACTCAAGCTTTTCCCGTTTCTTTACTGGACACAGAAGCACTCAAAGTTTTACTCTCAGAACTGTTTTTTCCCCATACTTTATCCTCTTAAACAAACGTTGGCATCCCATTTCCTTCACCCAGGAAGCAGCCCCTCGGGGATAACTCTTCTACTTAGTTGTAAGTTACTTTCTCCTATTGGGCAGCTCTAGGAACAGTGGACAAAGACAATCCACCTTCACGGGCTGTGGACAGTGGCATTGGATTTTTTAAATTTTTTTTTTTTTTTTTTTTTTTTTTTTTTTTTTTTTTTNTTTTTTTTATGGACTCATCCCTAATTGCCAGGAAAAGCTGAAAAGGAGAGAGAAGCTCATCTAGATTTTTTTCCATGATGTGACTGCACCTAAAAGGTTAACATGATTCCTGGTTCAATTAATTCCAAGGCAGGACGGACAGACTGAAGAGCAGAGAACGGAGGAAACCACGCGTTACCATGCTGAGGGAAATAATGCTCAGAAGAGGTGGAGAGGCCTGAAAACACCTGGCTCTGCCTAGGCAGCGACTGCACACGGGTGGGAGTGGATGCGCAGCATTCCATGCATTTTTGCATGGTGGGGGAGGATTTGAGTATTAGCTGAGCCCTTCGGGGCTCCTGCCGTGGGTCAGGGCCGGGGCTGGTGCGTGGGCGGCTGCCGTGGTGCCACAACAGCCACGGAGATGAGGGACGGAGTCGCGCTGCCCCGAGGAGCACAGTGCAGTCCCTCCAGGAGATCAGTTTACTTCAGTTTGGGGAAGTATAAAAGTTGCATGGAGAATTGCTGTAAGAAATGACAATTTTAAACCAAATGTAATTAAAAAAAAAAAACACAACAAAACAAACAAGGAGGAGGAAGGAAAATGCAGTGGGTATTGATCCTTCTCAGGGACATCTTTTGGTGTTTATCATGGAGTTGCACTTCTGCGAATCTGATCTGGGAAGTCATGGAGCTGTCTGTCTGTCTGCCGTGTTTTTAGGCCGCCTGTGGAAACGTAACTGCACGCCCTCTGTGATGTGTCACGCACTCCCCTGCTTCGGGTGCCTACAGAGGTCAATGGATGCACTCTCCTGGGTCGAGTGCTTCCTCCTGGCTCCTGGCCAGTAGGTGCTGCCTGTTTGTCCAGTCCTCCCATTAACCGCATGAAATGTTCTCCCTGGGAGCTGTCACTATGTGCTAGGTGACAGGGAAGGCAGGAACGCCTCCTCCGGCTCCCTCCCATCAAGGGCCCGGGGCTGTGCCATCTGCTGATAAGGAGGGTGGTGGAGCAGCCTCCGCTCCCAGGAAGAGGAGAACAAACTCTGCAGCTGAAGAGCTTCCTCCTTAACTCTTTGCACCTTGGCACGCTTCCTGTGCCAGCTCTGGAGCTCGGGACAATTAATTAAATTAACAAAAGGTGTAAATTAAAAGTGCCCGTGAACTGCATTGAGCCTCAATTTGCATGCTCTTATTCACAACAGAACTGGCTGCAATTTGATTTAAATTAATTCACTTTCCGAATGAAATATCAGTGAATAGAATAAAAGCAGCTTTAGTTTTGAATGAACGTCTGCCTGGAAGTGTTTGTGGTTTCACTAATCTGCTTTAAAAACTAACTCTGTGGATTTTCCTGGGCGTTCCCATCTAGTCTCTCTTGCCCCGTCTCTCCGTTTCAGTGCCCTGTCAGTAGGATGGAAATAGCAGTTGCCTGGTTCAAAGTTGCTGCCTGGCAGGGTCTCGGTAGCCGCAGCATTGTGCCCGAGTCTCCTGCTGGTACGTGTCCTGCAAAGGCCCGCTCTGGGTTTGGTGCGCAGCTGGCAGACCCGCGCCTGGCAGCGCTTGGGGGGTACCGTACCCGGCTGTGCGCGGCCACGGGGGCGCGTGGAACTGGGGAACCGGGGCCTCTTTCTGTGTCTTGCACTCAGCATCGCTTCGGCTTTGGCTCTGCGTTTTCCTCAAAGACCGTGGGCCAAGATTTAAGAACTAACTTCAGTCATCTTAATGAACGGCTTCAATGGTGGCAATGGGAACTAGGGCGCTTTCTTTATTAATGGAAATCAGGCCGCTTAATTACCCCACAAAAATACATGGAACCTAGTCTCATGGTTTTCTGCACAACACAAATGATGAACTTTAATCTATTTTATAGGTAGCTCTATTAAAATCCCTAGGGATGCATCAAGAATGGAGTTATCCTCCTGTAATGGCCGTGGAGCACTCGTGCAAAGGAGCCCAGGAGCCCAGCTTTCCCTCTCCAACCCCTCTCTATTTCAGCCCGTTTTCACAGTGCTGACGCGTGGTTTCAGTAGCTCGTGCTGCCAGAGACTGTGGCAAGGCCGGAGAAACACGTTGTCTGACTCAGAAATGGGGACCTTCTGGAAAGTTTTTAATCAAAACTTGGTGGGGTTTGGACTAAAGGAATTCGGTCTGTGTGAGTTCCTTCTCCCTAGCCAGCCTTCTTCAGCTGTGTTGCATTTATACTGTTTGTGGGACTGAGCACAGGCACGGCAAACCCTGGGTGTCCCCAGGGCTACTGGGTATGCCCGTGTCCCCCTCCTCCTGCTGGCCAGGAGCCCCACACCGAGGAGCTTTGGTGCTGCAGGTTCTGTGTGCTGTGACATGTCAGAGCAGCAGCGCTTGGACTCCATCACTCTTCCACCTCTGCCGGAGATCTGGGTTCCTGCCATCAGGGGGGATTTTTCTTCCCTGATAGGGGAATGCCAAGCCAGAGCTGCCACTGGCTCTGTCAGGGAGGAGGGAGGCGAGAGGGACGAGCTCCAGAAACCTCCCGGGGCTGGGGAGGGCAAAGGGGGGAAGGACATTTCCTCTGAGGGAGCAGGACGTTTCCTCAGGCCGAGTCTGTGCTGGGGAAATGTGATGTGCAAACCCCCTGCTCCGAGAGGGAGCCTGAGGGGAACAGGGGGACATCCCCTCGCTGGTGCTAAGGAGAGGGGACTGCCCCGCAGAGCAAGCACCCGGCTGGTGGCAGCTGCCACCTTCCTGCCCGTCTGACCAGTGGGTACTGCCGCTCGAGTGCCCTGTGCCCAGAGCCAGGAACGCTGCAGGGCTCAGTTCCTTTTGGAGCGAGGCTTTTGCTGTGGTTGCAGAAGAGGCCAGAGCCCTTGTGGTCCATGACTCCACGTGTCCAGCTGAGTTCCATCACTTGTGTCTTAACGAACCAGTGCTTCGTTTGCTCCATACAGCACAGCAGGACATAGCACAAGTAATACACATCTAGATTCTGCAGGCCCACCCTTCCAAGTAGAGTTTCTCTAGAAATCATAACTTTCTGCTCATTAAAATAATCTTAGATGAAACCACTGCTTTAGAGAGAGTTGTTCTCATGTTCTCCTCCAGGTCACAGGTTCTTGGTTTCAGAACGTGCCTTGTTCGGGGACCAGAGTCAGAACGGGAAGTATTTAGAGAAGGTGGTAGCTCTGTGTAGAGAACACAGCGGCAGCCCAAGGGCCACGTGCCCACAGACCTGCTGCCCACCTTGCCCTTCCCGTGGGTGCAGAGAGCTCTTGCTCTGGCATCACCGCCCCTCTCTCTCTGCCCACGGGGGTTCAGACCCTTTGGTGGGGGAGCATTTAAGCCCTTCAGAGGCAGTGGGGGAACTTGCTGAGTTAATGTTTGGTGCAGCCGATTTTGCCCTCTTGGGTTGGCTGGACTTCTGATGTTTTGCAGGGTTTTTGTGGCTGCTGGCAAATCAACTGGGGAAATATTTCCCAGAGTCATCTAAGGGAGAAAAGCAAACATCCTAACAGGGCACATGGCAGCAGATGACTAACTTGTAAAAATAAGTTTTGGTGTTTGCTCATTTACCTCTCCCTCACACACAGAGTCATAGCGGAGGAGAGGATGCGGCACCAGCATCTTCTCCTGCACCAGTGACCATCTTGTCGGGTAGATGCGCTCGGCCATCCCTCACAGAGACCCTCCTGACAGACCCGGGGCACGGGGAGTGACAGACGCTCGTTCTGAACCAATGGTCCAACTCTGCTGCTGCTGCTTCTTACTCCGGGGGTTGGTGCGATGCCTTAGACCGAGAGCTCTGACGGCTTCGTAACGGGGGCTTTTCCACTGCCTTCCGTATTAGCACCACAGCATCGCCTAGTTACTAATCACTTTGTGATCCATTAATAATTAAATTAATAACTAGAGTTGTTAGCATACAGCAAGTCAGCTTTTGAGTATGGTAGCAATTTATATTGAATGCTTTCCTTGGAGTTTTTAGCAGTTTGAGCGTTCTTCCTAGAGTCAAAATACCCAGACTTAGTGGCTCCCACATAAAAAATAAAATTGTTCAAATGGCAAAGCTGCAAAACTCCAGTTCAAAGGGTGAAAGTTTTGCAAAGTGTTCCAGTAATAATAAATGTAAATTTTGCTACGGCCACTTGGTGTCATCTAGACAGAGCTAGTTAGTCAGATTCTTGTTCTAGGCTTGGTTTTGGCATTAAAAAAACACAATTAGTCTTGATTGCCTGAGACCTGGGAGACCAGTGCTGGCTTTTAATCTCTGCAGGGGAGCTCCTCAGAGACGGCGTTGCAGGCTCGGCAGAAGACCACCAGCCCTCAGAGCTGCTCGGCTCCTCGAGAGGCGGCGTCGGGCAGCGCCGGGCACGCCACCCAGAGCAAAGCTGTTCTGCTGCGGGTGCTGCTGGGGAGAGCCCGTCCTGCTCGGCGTACCTGGGACCAGGCACCGGGCTCCAGCGTGTGGCCGAGCAGGATGAGTGGCACCAGCGTGTGGCAGACAGACGGCGGGGTGAGTGGCACCGGCGGTGCCCTCGTGAGCTCGTGGTGCCAGCCCGGGGCAGCCCCTCGCGCTCTCTGCCTCGTGAGCCCCACACCTCTCTGTCCCGCCGCTGGCGAGAGGGAAGCGCTCAGCCCTCGAGGAGACAAACAGCTCCAGGGCTCTGGGGAGAAGCACATTTTTTCAAGAATTCCTTGTGAGGTGAAACACTTGGAATATATTTTTCTTGTTCTTTGCAAAGAGCCGCCTCTGTTCTGCTCTCCAGTGGGGCGACCCCGCAGTGAGTTACACCCAGCAAATGGGTAATTGCTTGGAACTTGGAACTGAGGCTTGGAAAATCTTTTTGTGTTTAAATCTGTACCTAATCAAAGATCTACTCACCCTGTGAGGAGCAAGAGCATCGAACAGAGAGGGGGAATATTTCCCATCGGCAGGAATGAAAGGCGCCGTTTGATTCGGTTGCTTGAATTCAGTTTACCAGGAGAGGAGTCTAGAGAGGGGATGCTTTTGAAAGGGTTGCAGTTGTTTCATATCCCAGAGTTTGCTGTGGTTTAAATATTTACGGCAATTACCTCTGCTGCTGACAGACTAAGGGATCCGACTGTCTTTGGTGCTGCCTACCATGAGAAGCGTAATGTGGAGGCTACAACCGAGAGGGGGGAAACAGAGGTGGAATTAAGTGCCATTAGTGAAATGCAACAAATTTTACTAATCGATAAGTAAACAAATAAGTAGCCGATTACTTATCAAAAAGAAAACGCTCTCTCCTGGTCAGCACTGCAGCTCTCCAGCTATTCACAGACTGCCCATTGGTGCTGACAAACTGAAGGAAATTGAGACGAGAGAGCACAAAAAGCTGCTGCTGGGCTCCAAGGAGTGGTTTATGGGAGATGGTAAGGCAGGCAGGCACCTTCTGTCCAGGTAGGTGGGTGGCAGGCACCTCTGTGGTGCTTTTTGCCACCCAGCAAAGGGCTGGGGGGAGCCGGGGGCTGCGGGCACCAGGAGAGCAGGGGAGCGGGCAAGGGTTCCTGAAGGAGCACAAGTGCTGAGATGAAAAGGAGGAGAGCTGATGCCAAACACTAGGAAATATTACCTCCTGTGAGAACTGTTAGGCTGTGGTCAGGAGTTATACAAAACCCCTGGGCTGAGTCATTTAAACTGAATTGTAAAAAACACTCTAGCAAATATGCTGTATTGGCACGGGGCGAGCCGCGATTGGGAACAACCAGCCTACTCCCTGGTTTCCTTTTTCCCAGGGGCCCTTTTCTGCTGGTATGGTAGATACTAATTGACTGAGCAAGCAGCAGGACGGGGGTGGCCGGAGGCAAAGAGGGAAAATTCGGTGCAGGAGTTCTGTGCGCCGCGGGAGCCCGGCGTGGCCGCTCTCGGGCAGATGCAGAAGCCCCCCAGGCACGGCCCCTGCGGCTGGCAGGCGGGAGCAGAGGGTCCCGCTCTGAGCCATCGTACCCGCCGGATCAGAGGGGTTTGCCAGGAGGCGAATGGCCATAAGACACCACTGGGCAACCCAGGAACCTGCGACAGCCGCTCCCAGCGCATCCCTGTTCATGAATCATGGAACTGTCTGGGTGGGAAGGGATCATCCCGCCCAACCATCAACCGAACTGCTAAAAAACAACCACCCATCACTAAACCATGTCTCTAAGCACCACATCCACTCCTCTTTTGAATACTTCCAGGGGCAGTGCCTCAACCACCTCCCTGGGCAACCCAGTCCAAGGATTAATAACCCTTTCAGTGGAAAAAATTTTCCTGCTATCCAACCTGAAGGTGAGAGGGTGCGAGAAGCAGGAGCCTCTCAAAGACACCTCACCTTTCCCTGCTGACCTGTTTTCACCTCTTTATCCGGCCACTGCAGATTTCCCTCATTTTTATTTAAGAAGAAAAAGAGTTGAACCTGTCACTGACCATTTTATGTTTCCTTCCTTTCTGGAGCTGATAAAGCAGGAGTCACAGGGATTTGGGGGAAAGCACTATGGCAGTTGGAAACAATCGGGAAAGAAGAAGGATTTCTCTCTTGGGAGCCTCAGGAAAAAAGTTGCAAAGTGAAAAAAATTGTCCTTTGCTGTGTGGAAAATGCTGGGTCCACTTATTGTTCCTGCTGATGCCACCACGAGGGCTCAGCAGTGCCCAGCTGTCCTCATCGTGCACATCCAGCTGCTGGCATTGGCTTCTCCAGGGGACTTCTCCCCATGGCTCTGCCCCATAAAGAGCACCGTGTTTACCTGGCCAAAATTATTTAAAATCAGAGTCTTTGGCATAAATACTGTCTTGATTGTGAGGGACTATTTGTGACTTTCGAAAGTCTCAGTTCTCAGCTCATATTTGTTGGAGAATCTTATTTTTCATTTTGTTTGCAAAGGCCACCTCGGAGTTTGCTGTGAAGGCGATGAGCAGGGCGCTCATTTCCCTGTAGCACCTATAGCTCCATCATGGCAAAATGACCCCCCTGAAGACACAAAGAATGAAGCACCTCACAGACGTTAATGTACTTTATATTCACAGTATGCCCAAGCTGCAGAAATGTTTTATCTGGTGAAAAAATATTATTTGTATTGTGCAGATGGGCATGGGATGGGCTGAGGAATAGATTCACAGCAGGACACTGAAGCTTTGGCTCTCAGCATCGGCTGGTGAAGCCCACGCCTTTGAGCTGGGCTCCCAAGGACATCAGGCACGTCACGGGGAGAGCGAGGTGCCTCTGAGCAGCAGTGACACTCTGGGATGTGCTTTGGCACACGCAGTAGGCGTAAATGATGTTTATGCGTGGCTTGGCAGGCTGGGAGGACGCTCTACAGGTATGGCCAAACCCCAGGTCTCTGGATCTCCAACTGCTGCAGGGCTGCCGTGGGACACGGCGGGAAGGACCCCCCTGGAGGCAGACCCCAAAGCAGCCCATGCTTAGCGTTCTCAGCAGCGCTGCCAGCCTGGTCCGAGGTGAGGGATGGAGAGACTTGACCGTCCCTGGGAAAGCAGAGAAGGAAAGGGCAGAGCTCTGGGGGAGAGCCTCAGCTGCTGCTCCAGCTCGTGGGTGCGTGCCTGGTGGGAGGAGGAAGGAGGATCCCACCAGCAGCAGCTGGTCGTACAAGGGCAAGCAGCAATCCCAGTTCCTCAGGGCTGTGCCACCAGCAGAGCAGACCTCAGGGCTGCTGTCCCCAGCAGGATGTGGCTCCTCAGCAGCCCTCGCCCAGCCCCAGCTCCGTGCTAAGCCAGCCCTTCAAAGCAGCCAGGCTTGTCTCTTCCTTTCAAAATTCGTGTAGAGACACAGTGCTTGTCCTGTCCACGCCTCTGAACTGACAGATGAGGGAGACGATATTCACCTTCACTTCCACTGAAGGTACAGCCTGTGGGGATGATGATTAAAAAAAAAAAAAAGATGAGTGAAGCTGCTCTTAGCATGGACAGTACTGCAGAGTGCACTGCACGGCAGCAGTAGGGGAGGAAAATGTCACGGATTAGTGAGATGTGGCCTTGTGCCCAGCCGGCACAACCACTCTTCTCTATGTACTTGGAGAGTAGTACTAATCACTGTAATTTATAGTACTCAATACTTGCCAGGTGGCTAGATTTTGGGGCATTTTGACCTAGGGGTCTCTTTTCTTGTGATACATTCCAGCAGGAGAGGCCAGACTCAGCTGGAGGCTCTTCTCTCCTGCGAGATGCAGGACAGCAGGATGCTCTCAGATGGTGTCCTCCAGCAGAGCCTTTGGTCTCCGTACCTGGTGCGTTAAGCTCCGGCTGAACTGCAGAGGACTATCTCTTCTCTCTCTGCCACACTTACAGGCTGGGTAGCAAAAAGTCTGTTTTGGACTTTCACGGGGTCTGTGGTCTGTTTGTTTGAAAATGTATTTTTAGCAGAACACAACAGGTATCCTTTTCTGGGAGAGAAATGCAGTAAGAACTCCAGTGAATAAATACAAGGTTTTGTTTTCAACACTCTTCTCCTGGAGCCCTGCTGTCAACCAACTGCGAAATTCAAAGAGATTATTTTGGCAGTTCCAAAAATCTGTCACACAGATCTGAGTTTTTTTCCTTGCATTTGTCAATGTGTGACTAAGCACAAGTATTACAGGAAACATGGAAATGTTTGGGCTTTAAAGAATGGCTGTGGAAAAAGGCCTCCTACTGATTAACAGCTGCTGTTTAATAAAATAATTTTCGGATGTCCAAATTGCTGATTGTTTCAGTGAGGGTTACGTTCTGACCAGAAGGGATCCCACCAGTCCCATGTCATCAGCTCGGGCGCGCTGAGAAGAGCCTCTTCTGCAGCCATTTCCTGCTTCAAAATAAAGAAGAAGGAGAGATGTCCATCTGCTCCCCACGGTGCAGGGATTGGTTTAGAACTATTTCGGGGGGGGCATTAAAAGTGGGGGAGAAGGAGCTTGGAGAGGAGCTCGAGTGCTAAAGAGCGTCCTCGTTTTGTAGATGCAACCCACTGGCTGAACGGGACGGCCCCACCAGGATGGAAGAAGAGATGTCCCACTCCCTCCAAAACACCAAGGGTCGGTGAGGGTACCGGGGGCCTGGTGGAGGTGGGCCGGCAGCCAGGGACCTGCCTGAAACCCCACGGGAGCTTCTCTGCTCTGAAGGTCTCCCTCCATGGCAGGGTCCCAGGGGACCGCAGGGCTGGCGCTGGCTGCCCCACGCACACCAGAGCCCTGCCTGGCACCTGCCTGGCTTGCTTTCGTCCTGCCCGCTCAAGTGCTCCCGGGGACAAACTTTTCCCTTGTCTCTGTTACGCTTTGAGCCTTTGTCTGCTGCGCGGCTCGGGTCTGGCCGGGCTCTCCTGTGAGGCCAGATGGTCCTTTGCAGGTGATGGGCACAGGGCCACAGCCAAACTCTTCACCTCCAACCAGGGCCACATCCACGGCAGGTCCCACACACGCCGAGTACCAACCCATCCCGCTGCCAGTTCCCTGCTGGGCACAATACACAGCCCCAGCTCCACCCACAAGCTCTTAGTGGAGCTGAAGGCAGCAAATCCATGGGACTGCCCTTTTTTTTTAAAAAAAAAAGCATTTTAGAGACAGCCAGCAGCTGCCAGGCGGGGTTTCTTATTGACCCTATCATCACCCCGCTGATAGTGCTGGGCAGGCTGCTGTCATTGACCAGCACTGAATCCAGTCACCGTATCATGGGAAATACACATTGTGTTTATTTCAGCAGCGCATCCGAGCGACAGCAACACGAGTTCATGGCAAAGCTCTGGGTGACCGCCCCGGAGCCAGGAGCAGAGCCCTGGTCGGCCAGCACAGGCGCTCTGCCCCGCTGCTGCTGAGGTGGGACCAGGCTGCCTCCAAAACCTCGTAAAACCATCCTGCAGGACCCCCGGCCCACACTCGGACAGTAAAGAGAAGCCCCTGCACGGCGGGTGTAGAACGGTTTGCCCTTGTTTCCTTTGAGGGCAACTCTTCAAAGGGAGGGGTGGCCACAGTCCCTGCAAACAGCAGAGATGCTCTGCTAAGAATACATGACAGAGACCATCTGAAAGGACAATAATTGCAGAAGCATCTCCTTTTACCCAATTATCTACAGAAAACGGTAGTCAAAAAAAACCAGCTGAGAAAGTGAAGCACCAAAAAAAGCATATGGGATTTAGTTTGATCATTTTAACCCTGGGTAAAAGAACAAGTTAATAATCAAAAAATAACTGTATATTGACTAATGTGTTAATGAAATAAATTCTTGTTAAATAGCATCAGCATGTTAGATACTACATTGAAAAGAAATGAGTATGAATAGCTGGCTAAAATAGTCAATTCAGCCTCTTTTTCTCCATGGTGAATGAGGGGTGAGGCTTGGGACGGGGAACAGCAGAATCCAGGGGGAAGAGATGGGTTTCGTTGCCTGAACTTGACCCCTTCCATGTAGCACACAGCCTAACAGGTAAATATTGACTTCAATTAAATTAAAATGTGGATTGAGATGCTGATTTGCAAAAATTAATAGCTGGAGGAGGAAACGCCTTCCCCCTTGGGCCCCATGAGGGCACACGCACTGTTCCTGCTTCCCTTTAGGCATTCGCTGTCTGTACCCGTGGGCACCACGCTGCTTCACTGGCATAACAACCCCAAAGTGGCCAAAATGTCAGTTTTGGAGTGGTGCCTTATAGACTAGCAGGACTGGGTATAGAACGCCAAATTTAACACCTGTAAGTCTTGTTTAAACTTTTTGTATAGAAATAAGACCTTGTTTTACATGAGAAAAATAAAAATACAGAAATGTCACCCTGAGAAGTTTACAGTTGTTTCAGACACCGGTGTGGTTTATGGCTACAGGTCTGTGTGGCAATGCTGACGTGTCCCTAGGTGATACCCACCCCGTGAACGTCGCTGCTGCCGAGACAGGAGACGACGCGCCGAAAAGCAGCGGAACGGGAGTGCAGCGGGATGCGCCGTGCACACGTATGCAGTGCTGCCAAGGAAAGTAGCCTGTGATTAGCTACTGCTTCCTCTCTTGCGGGAAAGGTGTGCTTTATGTAAATCATCACGAAAGATCTGCAAGGGCTTCAGGGGAGAAATTGCTGAGAGGTGGGAGAGACGGACCAGAATCCTCAGCCGGCACCGCTCCAGTGGGTTTTCAGAGGGAGGCACAGCTGAAAGAGAGACCAGAATTAGTTTGTGTTCCTTTATATTGCAGCGGCTTAGCATGAAATTCTTTAAATATATCTGACTTAGTAGGGAAGACAGCCTCTTGATAGGAATGAGGGAACATCTAGAGGTAGTCTGATGTTTGTAGCTGCCTTGCCTTCAGGAGAAGATCAACTTTTGGGTTCTTTAAAATTCTTCATTTCTTTCATGTTTTTGTCTTTCTTTTAAGCCATCGTGATAATGCAAATTATTAAAGACTAGACAGTGCCCAGAATTTAACCTTTATATTTCAGTTTTCCAGCTAAGATATATTGCAGCCTTTAAGCCAAAACTATTCTCAGAAGCTGAAGACCTAAATTAACCGCTGCCCCTTATCCAGACATGTGCTACTTCAGCTTTTGGAAACCATGCAGACTTTAATGGAGAATCTCAGTTTTCAAATCCTATTAGTAGCCAGAGAGAAGCTGCAATGACATTTTTAATTATTCTCTAACATGATCTGCATTGGTTCTCCTTAGAAAAGCTGGCTGTATGTAGATTAGGCACATCCTTCAGTGATGAGTTGTCTCAGGACCTCTCAGCCCAAGTTCAATGTGTTGGGGGACCCTGGGATTTCCTTGCTGCAAACCTTTGATAATGAAATGAGAAACACAGTGAACTTAGAACCCAGCTTCCCATGCCTTTATCCTCAACTCTCTTCTCTGTATAGACCTATGCTTTGAAGAACTGGTAAGAAAATTCATGGTCCTGCCGCCTCTCCTACATTCAGTCTCTCCTAGAAAATGACAGCCAGGTCACTAAGTTACGTCTGAGTAAAAAAATTTAAAAAATTAAGCCATCAAGACTGAACTTCATGTTGTTGCACTTCCAGAAAGGGCTGAGTTACGTTAATGATGTTGTTTTGTTCAAATTCCACGTGCTGGAGTTGCAGGGACAGAGTGAAGGGCTTCCTGGTACAGAACTTCTCACCGGAGAGCCCGGGCTTCGCAGTGCCCGCTGCTTGCGCTCAGGAGCTGTGCTGGTTAAAGATCACCTCTTTTCCTTTGAATGCTTGGCCTCAGCTGTTTTTCAGAGGATCCAAAGCTTTGCTAGAAAAAAAAAGACGACCCAGGAGAACGTGATGCTACTTTACAGAGGAGAGATCTTCTCTTTCTACCCTGGCATTAAATTCTTGAAGGTGAACAAAGAGGGAGACGTGTCTAGAAATGCACAGAAAAGCTGGCTAATTAAGAGAGCTCCCGCTGCCCCCCTTCATGAAAGCTGCTATGCTTTTGAAACCCTGGAGATGGTTTCACTGTGAATTTGTGAGGTTAGGAATACAGCTGGGCTGCTGAGACTGTGGGCTGGGTGGTATGTATAGAATGTGTTTGATCGGTTTCCCTGGTTGTATTAGAAAGAGATGGCATGAAACAAACAGGGGGGAAATAGGCAGAAAGGATGAGCAGCTCCCTCTGGGATAGGTCTGAACTGACTTAGATTGTGGGAAATCATTTTTTGGGGTTGAATGTATTATGTTCTCTGGAGATTTCAGTGAGAAGATCTTTGGGGTTTTTTTTTTTGGTTTTTTTTTTTTTTTGTTTGGTTTTTTTTGTTTTTTTTTTTTTTTTTTTTTTTTTGTTTGTTTGTTTGTTTGTTTGTTTTTTTTTTGTTTTTTTTTTTTTTTCCCCTTTCTCCTAATCTTTATCAATACCTTCAGAAACACGAGGCTCCAACCTTGCAGTTCATTCCTCCAGATGTTGGCACAGCATGCTACAGCATAGCTCTCTATACTGACATGCAAAGAGCCTGCCAGTCTCACCTCACCCATGGTATTTTGCACTATTACTATTATTCTCTACTTGGTCTTTACCCTTTTTCAGCGTCCAATCCAGAAGAAAATACACTTCTTGTCTGAAACATCCCTGCTGACAGCTTGGACGCTGATATCTCTGGGCAAGTGCAGCGTGTTGGACAAACAGACCCTGGGTGAGGCAGGACAGGGTGCCTCTCTTTACACGCCACTGAAAATGAATAATGAGCTTTCACTGCGTCCCCTTAAATTCACCAGCGTTAAGGTTGCCCGGGAGATCACGACACATTGGCAAGTAGATTCGTATGGCACTCAGTCCTTTCAGTCATACTCACGGGCAAGAGCTCCCTCACTCCTTCTTCTTCAGGAAGAAGAGTATGGCCGGGTCCTTTATCCTGAAACGGGTGAGAATCCTTGTGTCTGCTCCTCCCTGGTGATCCCGACTCCATCATCCCGTTCCTGTATCAGTAAGGAGGGATTTCCTCCCTCGACAGGACCATGGATAAACTTGGCAGAAAGAAAAGAGCATTAATAATAACAGATGTTGTACTGGGTTTCTGTGTTTACAAGACCCCCATGTGCTCTGTGTACCTTTTGAAATTATATTGAAATGATTGATTCTCGTTTAATTCATATAAGATAAAACACTGGCAGAACAGCCTGAGGCTCTTTAAAAATGCAAATAAACAACACAGAGTCTGTCTGAGAAATTCAGTTTAGACCTGTCTCCACCCTTTAAAAACTGGTGCTCAATTAAATGGAAAACTACGATTTCATTTCAGTTTTCTTTCTTTTCTATTGTAAAGATGAGAGCTGCACTGAGATTCTACTGGGAAAGCAATACCAATTAAGGAAAAGTAAGGCATCAGAATTAAAGAGAAAACAATTTCAGAGCTTGTTTGAAAACCACGCAACCTTTTGCTTCAACGGCTCTCACCTTTGCATTTTATTCAGCAAGCTGCTTAAGCCCATGGCTTGCTTTAAGTGGGCAGCAGATTAAAGCCCTTGTTGAAGGGGTAGGCACAGTCACGTGGCAGCTCAACTCAGAATGATAAATATTTGCTCATATCAGCACCATGCAAAACTTAATATTTAACCTCATTAAAACTTCGTGACATGAGCAAGGGACTCAGAGTCTTGCATAAGCCTCTCAGGAAAAGTTCCACAAGTGTGAGGTATGAAGGCACCTTTATTCAGAAGCAGCTGTGGGTCTGTAGGTCTGTGATGATTCACTGAGCAATTTCTGGTGATCCTGGACACCTGTGTGTCTGGGGCAGAAGGAGCACTGACACCTCTGACAAAGCAAATGGACTAACTTTGCTTTTTCTGTCAGCCGGGGCACGTCACGTTTTCCCTTGTGGGTCAAAAAGGGGCTGTCAGTCAACCCCCCACTGCAAGGGGGCTTTACATTAAAAACTAGTGAAGTGGGCCAAGTACCTGGGCGTGTGGATCACGAGCAACTGTATTATTTGAGTGAGCCTCTGACTTGGAAAGGAATACTCTGAAATTTCAGGATGGGGAATTTTGAAAGCTTGGTGTTTTGTTTCCTCTTCACACACTGGGTTGCAGTTTGAAAGCTTAGTCCCTGCATCTCCCCAGATGCTGGTTGTCCCCCAGCTCGTTGTTGCCCCCTTTACGAGGGACGGGGCTCGGTGCCGGCGGCGCAGCAGCCAGAGGTGCCTCGATCCAAAGCCCGGCTGCGGCAGCAGCGCCGAGGTGAAGCTGTGCTGACAGATTTGGGGTCTGCTGTATTGCTACTCTGAGCTTTGCAGGAATCTGAGACACAATTGTGGGATTTTGCAGTAAACATTTGAAAGAGAAGGAACGATTTCCAGTGAGCTGCAGGGAGGGTGGGAGAGCAGCTATGCCGTTAGAAGAGGAAGCTGGAAATAAAGGCTTTTGTTTCTTCCTGCGTGGAGAGGTCACTCAGTGTCTCCGAACTTCCAGTTACCTCCTTTAAAAAATATTACAGCTGTTAATGTGAACCATTGCAGTGCCCAAGTGCAAAACTGCACAAGCTGAATGGCAGAGGTGGTCTTTGTTGTTGTTTTTTTTTTTCTTCTGGAGAATAAAATGGGTGCAAATTTTAAAGTCTTTTCTCTCCATTTTAAATTGCTGTAATAAAAAGGGCCAATGTATAACAGCCGCAGAGAGAACAACACAGAGGGGGAAAGGAGTGAGAGGGTGTCCTTTCAGCTTAAGAAACAGGGTGCGGTATTGTGTTGATGCAGGATTAACGCCCCTCCCTCCAGTAGCTCATTGAGAAGAGGTTTGAGGGTCTCTGCGAGATGTCACCCTCACTGTGCCTTGGGGACACGTGTTTTGGCAGGTGTACCCAGCTCCAGGGGGGGTCCAGCAGGGGCACCCCTTCTCCCACCACTGGTCTGCAGCGGAGGCCACCACCAGCCCAGCCGCTTGGGTGCTCCAGCAGGTCCCTGGGTTAGAAGGACGAGGGCCAAGGAAACACACGAGCCCCTGGAACAGCTCTGGCTGCCTGTTCCTGGCTGCCCTCGCTCTACAAGGGGCTGCTGGCCACAGGGATGGGTCTGTCTGTCCCTGGCTGGGGGGCTGCAGGGGAGGGGAAGGAGGCGGCAGGATGAAGCTGCCTCTGCTGGGACAGACCTCTGCTCCCAGGGACTCCCCAGGAAGGTGGGAAGCATCAGAGTCAACTTGTTCTCTGCACACCCGGTGTCTCTGCAGCAACAGAGGCACTGCCATCAGCCTGCTCGAGGCTCCGACGCCTCCTCTGGGCTCCTCTCTCACCCTGTGGCAGGGAAGCTGGCACCGGCGCGGCTCTGCTGTGTCCCACTTGGAAAGAGGGTCTTTGCTTCGACTTCCCGACTTCCCTGTCTGTCCCAGCCACATAAACGTCCTGTGGAAGAAAGTTCAATATCAGGTTTGTATCCGAATAAATGCATACGAGGGTTTCAAATTAATATCACGCAGGGAACCTTATTTTTATACTTCCTAAATTTTAAGTGCCTGACTTTGCACCTTATCAATATTCACAGGGTTTTTTATTCCTTTACGTTTTGCTGTTGTTATGGGAAGCTCTGGCCGCCTGTTAAGTACTAAGAGCAGTCCCAAAGAAGCCCGCAGGTTATTGGGAAATACATTAATTTGTTCCAGACCCCACTTTACTTATCACCCTTGGCTTTGGAAGCCAGCAACTTTAAAGCAGAGTTGCAAATCGTTTCAGCATGTGAAAACCCATGGTGGTGTGTAAGTTCATCTGCGTATGCCGTGCGCCTTCAACAGAGATGTGCATTTTATGTCAGAGATTCAAAATGACCACTTAAGAACGTGGGAATTTATTTAGATTTCGGCTGCCCAGTAAGTGTCTGACTACAATTGCACTAAATAATAACGCCATCAAGAGCTGTGTTAAATTAACCACAGGACCACTACGTGTTTCCTACGGCTTTCTGAGGGGATGTCCAGTGCACTGTCGCCGCCGCCAGGCAGCCCGCTGGGCGAGGGCACGGCCGGGCCCTCTCACGGCTCTCAGGCGCTGGAGTCCAGCGCACTCCTACCGCATTCAGGATCTTTGCTGCTATTCTGGATGTGTAAGTCCAGCCGCAGCGTGATGTCAGCCCCCGGGCAGGCTGGTTGCCGAGGATGCTGTGCTGGTGCTGGCAACATCGGGCACCTCTGCCTGCCCGTGTCCCCCGTGCCCCCGGACCTCGCTGCCCCCGGCCCCGCACACGAGCCAACGCTGGCTGCTGCTTCATGTTCGTGTGTGCCAGTCTGTCTACGCTCAAAGATCCCATGGGAAATGAGTTTCAACTCCGCTGTCTATCGAAGGAAGGTGTCAGAGGGTTGATCTGGTGACAGAAATCATATCGTGCGAGTTTGGTGTAACATGAACAGCACACGCTGCACCAGGGAGCTACAGGGAGTTTCTTACAAGTGAAATAAATGGATAAAATGCAGAGCTTAAAAATGATTACAAATGGATAAAGGGGTGGGTTTGTTACGCTTCTGGCTGTGAACAGTTTACTGAGCTCCAGCACTGAATCGACCAGGTCCAAGCGGTCTCTGGCTCCAGGAGCTGCAGAAGCTGTGCTGAAGGCGATGGAAGTCTGCGTGTCTCCTCCCTCGCGGCGCTGCTGGATGCTCCCAGGGGTTGGGGGTGCAGAGCTGCTTCTGCTTTTTGACAGAAACTGCCCTCCCCAGAAAATATGGAACACCAGAGATATCCTTGTGAGTAAGTCACTCTTCATGCTCTGGAGACAAATACTGGCTGCTCCAGAAAAAGCAGAGGCAGCTGTGAGTACCTGGCAGCAATGCTTCACTGGGACTTGGACAGAAAATGGACAAAATTCTGTGACAAAAATCAGTTCAGATCCTCAGACAAGGGAAAATGGGAGCTGGATGCAGAGAAAAGGAAGGGAAAACTCTGCAGGCACAGCAAGGGGAACTTCACTGCCTGAAGGTTTCTAACTTTCTCCTCCACGTTGGCCTGATCCTCTCCTCTCAGGTCTATTCTCTTCATAGGCAGCTCCATGGCAGCGGTCTCAAGGAAGCACAAGGGCTGGATCTCACTAGAAAACTGCAATTTAAAATTTTCATTCCAAATGGCCAGAAGTAATGCAGACATACACTGACCGAGACAAGACCGCCCATACTATGGGTGCAGGGTGTGGAAAAGCTAGAATTTTGCTTTGTACCTGCTTATTCTGTCAGTCAGGTTGTCAGGGTCCACTTCAAGGGCATGTGTCTTTTATCTTGGTAAATAACTGCTAGAGTTCAACTAAACATTGTGGTATTAATTAAACCAAAACTGAAACGACCATGCTTCCAGTAAGTCATTCCTTCAGGGTATTTAGAAGCGTTTATCGGAGATGCAGTATGACAATTGTGGTGAGTTCATCGCTGACAAAATGGAATAGTCCCACCTTGCTCTCGAGTAGCAGGATTTTAAGAGATGAGTTTTGGCAGGGAAAGAAGAACGTCATCATAACGATGCTGCCAAGTACACGGGGTTTTGCCACAAGAGTACTTGGGTGCCGCGCGCTCTATGATCATGTGGTCATTTAAAAGAGTAATGAAGGTCAGTCTTAAGGAAATACCTTATTTTATATGATGTTCAAATTGTGGCTGATATATCTGCATAAAAAAAACCTTTAGCAAACAGTTTGTGGCCATAGAGTGCATGATTATACCCCACTTGATGCTAAAAGAGGTAATTAGCATTGACAGCAGCAACAGCTTCTGGCTCCACAGGTGGCTCTTGACAGGTCAAGAGGTACCTACATCCTTTTCCTACAGGTTTTGCCCTCTCCTTCCCCAAATACACACCAGCTGATCTGTGCTCCTTCTGTACCTCCCATACCCCAAAAGGCAGTTGCCATTACCTGGCCAGCTGAGTTACTTATTGAGCATGCAAAGGCAGTAATTGCCTGTGTAGAGTCACCTGCTGGGGTGATGAGCAGCTGATGATCATTTACACCCGGGGTGATCAGCAGCTGCTGATGTTCCCCTTGATGGAGTGAGGGGTGCCTGGTGAGGCAGGTGGAGCACAGGGTGGGAATCACTGCTGCAGAGTAAGGTCCTGATGTCCATAATCCTGGCTCTGTGCTCAGGTGTCAAGCATCCAAAGGAGTCAGTTCTTGGCCTGCTGCAGAAAGCATTTTGGCCATGTGTTTATTATCATTCTCGGTGTGTGCAGAGTTAGTAAAGTCACCACTTTTTGTGGTATTGGAAATATAAGAGGATACATCTGCATGCCCAAGTGACTCCTGGTGGCACGATGTTCTGTGGTAGCAAAGTGTGCTTGTTGTCCAGGTTGTAATGGGGAGTCCAGGGAAACTGTGCTGCTCTACAAGCTTATGAGAAAGATATTCTGGGACATATTTTTTTTCATGTTGCCTGGTTTAGCCGTGAAATATCAGTTCACTCAGAAAGTGAACAAGCACAAGTATCAGGAGACCACATTTTTACTGACTACTGACTGTTACTGGTATTTGCTCGCTAGATGGCTGCAATTGTTGAAGGTGAGTACCTTAGACACTTGGAAGGGGCTTCAGATGACAACATCTACTGTCTGTTCTCTCCTGAGCTGTTGTTCTTGCTTTCATTACTTAGAGATCACTAGGAGCTGAGAGGCAGCAGAGGGTTGGAATTCCTCAAATTAAAGGTGTAAAATCTACCTTAAAGGTGTAAAACCTATTTCATCTTTGGCGAGGAAGAACTTGCAGAAAAGGGTTGAGCTGTGGCCTAATGATTTGTTGTATCAAAGAACATATGAATGAAACTTGAAGGCTACAAGCAATAGAAAAAGGACTTGCCAAGAAATAAACCATTTCCTGAACCTTAGAAAGTGTAGACATGAAGTGAAAATTTCCAGAAGCTCTTAGCTTAAAAAAAAGAAGTTATAGCAAATAAATGTAAATGCCAAAATAAGAAGTGCTTCTGCTGTGCCATAAGGATATTACCGGGTTTAAAGATAACTGAAGTATTGCATAAAAGCTAAACAAGCACTTTGTCTCAGCTTTCAACAGTGACGATGTTGGCTTTGAGGTAAAAAGTGGATAATGAGCGGTGGTAGGAATATTAGAATGACTGTTGGAAATTAGACTTAGATAAGCTACTCAAATAAGATATGGCAGATTAAGTGAATATATAAGAGTCAATTCACCAGATTAGACTGAAAGTCCATCTGGCCATGCTTCCCAATTCAGGGCTAATCTCCAAGCCTCCAGCAGTTTGTGGCCCAGGGACTTACCTGCCAGAGTACGTGTGGGAAAGCTTGTAGTTATCATCCTTCAGGTGCTTCCTCTTTCATTGACTCATTCCTGTGCCCCCTCATCTGGTTTTAACTTTAATCATCCACAACGTCTCAGGACAAGAGATTCCAGAGTTTACTTGCAGCTTGACTGAAGAACGACCTCCTTGTGTTTGCTCTGAATGTGTGTCCTGTTTCTTGGCTTGGAAGATACAGTGAGACTGTGGTGGCCACGCTCTCTCCATGTACTCAGGTCAGTGCACTGGACAATCTTCACCTGTGAGCCCAGTTGGGAAAGCGTAGCTCTAGAAACAAGGATTTTTAGCAGAACTTCCTGCTGACATGTAGAATAATTCAGGTTGTGGGTAGGTATAAACCAGGACAAAATGTGGTTTTGGTTGCATAAAGCATTCCATATTGGCATAAGAATTCTCCTTGAGAAAAATAAGTTATTTTCTAGGTAAAAAAAATACACTGTGTCCAATATTTCTGTTCTCTAGTGAAGTATTTGGTATCATACCGCCTGGGAAAACTGGCAAATTGGAGGAGAATGAGATTAATGAGATCCCCAATTTGTACATAAAAAGGAGGGAACAACACCCTGTGCTGAAAAGAAACCTGTCAGGCTGCAGGACGGTGCCTTGAGACCCTCTGGTGGCTCTGGTGCCACTTAATGTGTTTGTTTCATGAGCTTGGCATAGAAAACAGCAATAAGCTGATAAAATCTGCCAGTGATAATTATCAAGAAAGCACATCAATACAGATGAAGATCAGACCATCACATAAAAATGACTTTGAATATTAACTTGAAGATGACTGCAACAGAAATGGCATAGAATTTAGTAAATAGCAAATCATTATATTTAGGAGGCAATCAGAATGTCTGTTATAAACTGGTTCCCTGTAAGAGGTAACAGGGACTTGGAAACATCAGTGTGTTTGGGGAGCAAAACCCACTTATTTACCCTCACTTGTGTCAGGGCTGCCATCTCAGGTGGAGGTGGAGAGGTACTATTTTGCAAGATGCTGTGAGCTTGTGTTTGAAATTTCATTTTCACGCTGTTTGCCCCACTCCAAGAGAAATCAGTTTGGATCAGTGTAGATGCAGAAGTGGAAAAGGAGAGGGATCACAGGATCAAAGATCTGATTTACAATAAGAAAATGGCAGAGGTTGGTGTGTTTGCTCGGAGGGGGGGTATGACTATTCTCTATAAACACATGGGGGGAGAAGATAAGCTAACTAAAGCTAATATAGAGAGAAACTAGATGCCAATGTCGGCGCAAGAACAAATGGCTATAAACTGTGGGTAGGTAGAAAGAACCTGAATTTTTTGGATGGGATTAGATGAGTACATTAAACTTTGCTTCTGTCAGTTCCTCTGCTGACCGGGGAGCGTCCAGGAAGGTTGTTTTACCACTCTCTGCGGCTGACGGAGGAGCCGTTTGCCTCCGGCCCCCGGGGGGTTTGCCCTGGCAGCGTGTCCCAGCCAAGCGCCCTGCCAGCGGGTGGCACCTCTCATGGCGCGGGGACGTGCCAGCCTTGAAGGGCCGCCAGCCAAGCGCACAAGAGCCTTGGCACGTTCCTGGTTGCCCCAGTTTGCAGAACGCGGTGTCCTTCCCGCTCTCCTTTGCAGAGCCCTGTCTCACGCTGCCTATCTTTAGCTGCTCCTTGCCCACTCTGCCTGGTGGGGGTTTGCCTCCAACCTCTTAAAATGCTCTTGGTGTTCTCCTTCCATTTCCTTCATGGCTTTTTTTCCCCCACAATCCTCCCTTTCCCTTGCTAATTGTAAAGCCGGCACAAGGCTGTCTTTGAGGTATTTCACAGGGACACAACGCTCCCTAAACACGGGTTTTTCAGATGTCGTCCTCTTTTCTGACCAGGGCCGTCTATCTGGTGCCTCCACGTCTTGCAGAGCGGCGTGGCTGTGCCCTGGCCCTCCCTCAGCCGGGCAGGGCCGTACGTCCTGGGGGCTTGGTGTACGTCCCTGTTGCAGAGGGGGAAGCCTGGGCACAGGGTCCTCCCCCCGCTCGCTGTCCTGGGCAGAGCTGGGCTCTGCTGGGAAAGGCTGGAGCTGCCTCCAGCGAAGGCCTCTGGAGTCTGCCCCCAGGAGGGAAGGCAGCGGGATGGAGGGAGCGGGTTCCCACTTGCCCGCGCTGGGAGCGAGGGGCTGGAGGTGCCTCAGGCGCCGGGTCCCAGCAGGAGTCCTGGTGCTGCCCGGGCTCTCCCGGCAGCGGTGTCGGGTCACCCCTCAGCAGCTCAGGTTTCTAAAGTTCGTGTTAAGGGAGAATCAGCAGAATCATGGAGAAAACACCCGGTTTGCTCAAAGCTGAGGCAGGTCTGGTGGCAGACTTCAGAAAACCTGGTCCCCAGACCCAGAAACAAGTGGGATGGCTGACGACACCATGTGGGATATGGTGATTTTTGCCATGTTTTTCCCTTCCTGTGGCGAGGCCTGTAGTCCCCCCACTCACCATTGGCACCCACCGCGTACCGCCAGGTGAGCATCCACATCCACCCGTGGAACACAGAAGCATCGGTTTGCCCCGATGAGAGGCGTCTGAAGGGAACTCCTGGGTGACAGAGCTGTTTCTCCTGACCTCGCAGACCGACCGAGGTGGCCCTCCAGCAGTGCAGGGGCTGAAGCAATAGGTGACAAGCGGGTCCGTGTCCCACGTACATCATCCTTCTGTGCTTTTCTTTGCATGTTGTACTTCAAATGACAGAGTGAGAAAAGGTGAGTCTGTACCAAATTCTTCTATTTTCCAAGCAGGGCACACAAATATAAATGAAAGTGATCTTTGGGAAGCTGCCTCTTATTTTCTCCTTCTCTTGCAATGAAGGACCTGTCTCAAATGTCTGTGGGACGTCTGTTCCAATACAAACACACCACAGTTAATGTCTGATGGGAAATCACAGACATCTGAGACAAGAACACGTCTGTCTCTTCTTTCTCACTTTCCGTGCCGGCTCACTGAAAGCCCTCATAACATTTTCTCTAACCCTCTCCTTTATCTCTGGTGAAAGCAGCATTCTGAGTGCAAGGGTGTTTTTTTCTCAAGTGTCCGACTGTGTCACAGGCTGCAGGACACAGAGGGACGCCTCGGGGTGTTTCACTTTTGCTGATCTCTGTTGGGTAATTTTGGGGACAATTGATAAACAATGCTGATGGCACGAATAAGAACAACTGCGGGGAGCAGGGAAAGGAACAAGCAGACAGGGACTGGCCTAGGCTGTCATCTGGTATCTCCAAAATGCACAGAGATCAGAGAAATATTTCTTGAACTATTTGAAGGAGTTTAGGGTCATTTTGAACACGTGCCACCAGTCCACGCTCAGAGGACCCTGGGTCGCAGTGACATGCAAACATCAGAGTGACAAGGGACAGCAAGGAGGAGCTGCTAAGGAGGACTGTTCTGCTCAAGCGTAGCTGACCGTTCTGCCCCATAATGAGACAATTACCTTGAACAACCTTCCTGAAACTCTGTGTTGATACTTGATATTCTCCAAAATAGGGCAATGGCTGTTCTGAGATGGATTTCTTGGACTGACTATCCTACACGACTTCTCCCAGCAAAGTTCCCCCCTGGTGACTCAGAGTTGGCTAGTGTAATATTGGGCTCATGGCAAGGAAAATACCACTCCCTTTTTGTGACTGAGTCCTTTTAGGCTCCCCTTAGTGCATCTCCTGGCAATGATTAGGAACATCTACTCATTTTTTTAAAGGCTACTCCCCCTCCCATAGACTCCAGTCCTGTGAAGTCCTTAGGAAACATACCAAGATCTGAAAAGCTATTGTTTGGTATTTCAAATCCTGGTCCCTTTATGTCCAGCTGGTGGGAAAAGAGGAGAGAGAGACAGAAAGAAAATAGGAAGGCGGCAGCAGGGCATGGGGGAGGGTTAGGAGTTTGGCGCAAAATGGATAGAACTATGGATAAACGGATCCAAAGGATGGATGAAAGTGGGACAAAAGCATAGCAAGGTATGTATGGTTAGTCCCAGTCCTGCTGGAGGGACTTTGTGCAACCAGGGGGAGGTTTTCTCCTGTGAAATCGCCTGTAGGGAGAAGTAATTAAAGATACAGGCATCTCAATAAACAAGGCAAAGATTAAAAAAGAAAAAAAATCAAACAGAATACTGGCAAAAAAAGAGGAAGAAAAAATATCTAAGTATCTGGAATACAAAGGCAGGAGAAAACAAAAACAAACAAACAAAAACAAACAAACAAACCAAAAAGCGCGTATTCTGCAAATGGCTTCCTGCCAAGGACAGATGATTTTATCTCTGTGCCGTGGCTCTTCCCACTGCAGAATGGAGCCATGGATGCTTTCCCAATTTTTTAGAAATATTTGAAGTCTAGAAGTTGTTTGGATTGCTCTTAACAGTGGGTAATGTAGAGTGAGAAAGGCTTGCTGCAGAGATGGAGTCATCTTGGGAATATCAAGACAAAGACAACTTCGTAACAGCCACCAGTATGTACCAGTGCTTCTGAGACTATGGGAGAAAACAAAGACATGTTTAATGAAGATGAAGCAAGCATTAACAACAGCAATATTAGTATGCAAAGAGTTGACATGTTGTAACTTTAGTATTTTCCCCTCCTATAGTTAATTTAAAAAAAAACCAAACCTGTTTGAAGTTTAATACAATCTTTTCTTTTGGTTTGAGTTTCCCCCTCCCATCCCCCTCTCCATCTCCACGTCATCAGGTTTGCTTACTGTCTATCATGGAAAAATCTACAGAATAAAGCCATTTCTCTGGTTGGCTGGTCCAAACACACAGCGTATGTACAGTCTGCTATCCCGCGGCAAACGCAATTATCGGCTGTCAGATAACCCGCTGCTGTGCCTCTGATAGACACATGTGTGTGTCCAGGGTACACGGGAAGCTTTGTATGAGTTTGTTTGACACGTATTTGGGTCCTTTTCTTGGCTGAAATGAGTTTGTGAAACAGTTTGTACTAGCAACAGCTGAAAATCATAATAACCTCTTTCATCTTTGACATCACTGAAAAACACATGGCTACTCTTCATTGCAAAATCCTGATGGTCTTTGTCAGTCGCTTGAAACTTTGGCTGTGGATGCATCTTCCTTACGGATCTCTGCAGCATCCGATTTCATCTCTATCTCATGTGTAGTTACCTTGGGCAAACTGCTGGACAATGCTTTATCTCTCATCAGCACCTTCAACTTCACTTGAGTCACGGCAAAGTGTGGGCGATGCTCAGAAAAAGAGTGTCAGAAGAAGTCTGGATGGACTTCAGATCTCTTGTATTTCAAATGGTATTGGGCTGCAAAAAAGACAAAGGATTGTGACCAAAGGACTGTATTTTCAATGCTTAGGAAAAAGATACGGTAGACAGGAAGAAGTATAAAAGTATAATGCTCCAGCTGCAGTTGTATGGGAGCAGCAAAGCACTGAAACACACACTTGTTTGGAGAAATGCAGTTTGTTTCTCTGTCTCACAGATAAGTGTGTGCAGAACACCCAGCCATAATTAAGGGTGGAATCTCTTCTAACTCCACTCTTTTGCCTGCATGGGGAGACCTGCTGGTGGTTTCATTTAATGAGGATAGCCCCACAGAGTTTCTGTCTTCAGAATTCTGGGATTAAGAAATAACAAACGCAAAAGCTATGAATGCTGAGGAAGATGAGATTTTTCTTATTCCACTGATGTACAAACCAAGTGTGGACTCCTTGTAGTCCAGAGTAAGCCTACAGAACTATCCCACTCATAAAATGTTTTGAGGTAAGAACCTGATGACAAGGGTTTCTGTTGGTCTGCCAGCAGTCAGTGATCCCTGACTGCCTGGGTTCAGGATCCGCTCGTTGGTTTGACATTGGTCTTTACATAGCACTTTTGGAGTCAAGACAGTCAAGTGTCTTCTAGGGGTGCTGTGAGCATGGCCATACAGCTGAAACACTCAGCTCACTCTTTCTCCCATTCTTCTCTTCCAGGGCTCTATCTCAGCAGGGCTGAATGAAGGATGCTGTACATTTCTAACGGATAAAGGCAAGTTCTCCTTTTCTCTGGAAGCATAAGTTGTTGCTGGCAGTTAAAGTGGTACTTCTTTCTATAGGTTGGCAGCATCGCTACCGCATGGTTTTAGACATTCCTGCTGCCATAACAGAGAAATCGGGTCCAGCTCCGGGAGCTGTGCTGGGAGGGGCTGACCAGCCCTGACACTGGGTTCCCTCCACGGGTTTTAGTCTGGGCCTTGTGGTCCTTGTGACCCCTGTAACTGTACGCCTCACGGTCCGGCCAGGAGTGAAAGGATTGCCAAGATGCACGACATCAGATAATCATTTCAGGTTTGACTGGGACTCCAGCATCCGTCCATAGACTGTGGTGTTAGGGGTTGCTGTAACGTTACTGTCAGCTTTAGGGAGGAAAAAATTTTCTACTCCCCCTATTGATAAAAAGGGCAGAGTGCTGTCACACAGAGCTCTGTCTGCAAAAGAGGAACTCAGGAGGTGGTTTATCACAGCTGCACTCACATTTTGGGAGTTCCTCAGAAGTGTTGTCCTGTAGCAAGGACTTCATTTCCACACTGTCAAGACTTTCTGCTCAGGGCTGCTGAAGAGGTCCCCATTTCTGGGGTCTCTGTGCAACGGGTGAGGGCAGGGAGGGCCTTGCAGTGGGAGACAGCACACAGGACAGCAGGACCATCCTCGCCTCTTCTGTTCCTCAGGGGGCCTGGGACATTGGGTAAGGGAGTGATGCTCCCACAGCAGGCTGGACCCCCGAGGACGAAAGACGGACCTGCCGAGAGAAACCTGGGCTACTGCTCTGTGTCAGCATGGCCTGTGAGAGGTGGGGGAGCTGTGGGACAGCCTTCATCGCTTGGGAAAGGGGGGTCAGAATGAAAATTCTACTATGGACATTAGAAATATGTGAGAGGGATACTCTATTTACCATATCCACTGTATTTCAGTGGTGGTTTGTAGTTCGTGTTTGTTTTGGTGCCGTCCCTCCCCTAGTTCATGACTGCATTCCCCAGACTTTTGAAGACTGCTTCTGTAGTCTTGATGTTCTTGAATGTGAGAAGTAATGTGGGGAATAATTCTAGGGAAGAAACGCTGAATTTCCCCATTTTTCTGTACTAATCTTGAAGCAATGATGATATTTATCACAAGACAACCCCGCTGGAGGGTGGCTGTGCAGCTGGGGCAGGCAGCCCTCTCCCTTCTCAGCACCTTGCCAGGACATTCCCATCTCAGGAAGTGGCCACACCAGCCACAGGACAGCCTTTTGCCCTTTGAAATCACAGTCTTCTGTCAGGGTGAAGCATCACAAACCAGCTAAGAACCAGAAGTGGTTCAGCATTTCAGACAACACACCAATTCTGTTTTTCCCTCTCCCTTCCTGCCCCCTGGCAGCTCGGACAGGACCCGCCGCTGCTTCTGCTGCCTCTGTGGAGCGAGAGCGCTCTCTGTGCCACAGCAAACTTTGTCTCTGTTAAATCAACCCTGGAGGCTTAAAATACATTTCTAAAGGCCCTTTTGTCTGACTGGTGCAACGTCCTGTGTCCCTGGTGCCGATCACATTATGTCAGTATTAGTTGCCACTTTTCGGCTGTCTTTACAGCGTTTTATTTTTCAGTCCTCTGCCAACACTCCAGTTGCACTGCCGCGTCCCTATCAGAACTGGGAAAATGCGTGTAAAAGCTGTTATTAATCTCTAAGTCCATGAGTTTCTGCAGTACTTTCTGAATGGGAAAAAATGGTGAGCTGGGAAGATACAGTCATTTCAGAGAAGAACTTGCAGCTTTCAGCAGAGATGCGAGTTGGCAGGAAGCGCGGCTTGCGGGGCACGAACACCTGTTATCTGTGTAAGCGCTGGATGTCTCCATCAAAGTACAGGAGAGGGTTGGTCTGGAATGTAAAAAGTACAGAGAACTTCCCCAGGATGGCAAGGTGCTAATGCGGAACTTCTCCAAAATTACATCTAGGGTGCATATAAGATTATACACAGGCGTCTATATTGGCTCATGTATTTGCTTTTCGACTTTATCACTTTATGGGAAAGAAAAGAAAAAGAAAATCTCAGTTTCTGTTTAAAAAAAAAAAAAAGTCAACCTTCCCTTTCTTTGCTGTATAATGAGATGTAACTATGCTGCCTCCCTACCTTCAAGTTGACAAAAACTTCCTTGTTTCTATAATCATGTGGGAAAGCTCTGCTGGCTCTGAACCGAAGAACTGCAGAAGTGAATGTTGAATTTCACTGCGCTCTCCTCTCTTCTGTCTTGTGTCCGTTGTGACGACCTATCCTTTGAAGTTCAAGGTGTCACACAATTAAATGTCTGCTGGAGGTACAGCTGTAGGCCGGCGTCTGCAATATCTGACTTTAGCTGTAATCTGTGCCCTGTTTCTCCAGGGACGTTTCACCCGACCCTGCACTGAATTTATGGGAGTGAGATCCCTTCACAGAAACAAGTGCTGGAAATCTATTCTGTCTGCTTCCCCCTGTAGGAAAAGTACTTGGTTTACAGAAAATCTAAAAAATTACATTGAAGCGCACAGCACATCCCTGGAAGCAGGACACTTCTGCTTCTGGGATACTTTCTTCTTGCGCCTTGCAAACTGCCCAGCAGCACGACTCGCCAAAATATAACCCTGTGATGGCAAATGTAAGAAATTAGCACAGGAAAAAGGAATAGAAAGGTAATTGAAGTTGGTGGACTTGGTTAGGTTTGCGGTTGGACTCCGTAATTGTAAAGGTTTTTCCCAACCTAAATGATTCTGCAGTTCTAAGTTGCAGAGTTAGAGCTAGGAGTTGGCTCTGCGGGGAGCCTGCGGACCAGCCGAGCCTGGGAGATGTTGCCCTGCTTAAGGAGTAATATTCTTGCTGATGCGTGTGCGTTAGCCAGCATGTTCTTCTGCTCATCACTTCTAAATCCGGCTGCTCGGGAATAGGAACACCCCGACTGGGTGGCCACTGGCCTGGGTCTCCGTGGCCAGTCCAGCCCGAACCACGGTACCAGGTCTGCTGAGGCAGAGCCAGGTCTGAAGTGTCTTACAGAGACCCTGACCCTGGGGAAGCCGGCAGGTCCAGAACCAGTGCCCATAGAGTTGTTCAGGACAAAGCATATATGAAAATAATTATTTTCCCAATTCCAGTATTGACATCTGGGATTGCACACCGTGCTGGTGCTGGCTGCTGGGTTTTGTGTGCTCTGCTCCCCACAGGGAGGGCTGCAGCACAGGAACACCAGGGAACAGAAATCAGTCAAGCAGCCCGAGAAGCATCAACTGCAGTAATTGTGCTGAAAATACATCAGGGAGCAGGCAACCAGCTGATCTGAACAGCCAAGGGTCTGTCCCTGTATTTACATTTATTTCAGTAATGCATTGCTCTAGATAGGGTCAGTCGCAATGTGACAGCACGCTGAAATGTAGACGTGTGTCAGTATCTTATTCCAACTGCACCTCTTTGTAGGTAATTTTGTACTTGGCTTTGAAACATTCGCACTCTGGCCTGTTTTTTATCGCGTGGGACAGCCACACAGGGCAGGCAGAGCCCTCCTGCCCAGGGGCCCGAGGAATCTCCCCAAACACCTGCCACTGGGGGTGGCCCTGGGTGCGCAGAGCCGAGCCCGATGCTGCTGCCCCGTGCACCCCACAGCAAGGCACACCGCGGCTGGAGCATCGCCCACCCCGGCCCCCCCGCAGACACGCCAGGACAGCAACTCTACAGTCTTTAGCCTCTTACTACAGATGCAGTGCGGAATACTGGGGTGGACTGAGGAAACCCTCCCAGGGCAGCCCGCAGCCACAGAAGGCTAGAAACAGACGGACAAATCCCCGCTGACTGCACTCCTGTCCTCCTTGTCTTGCAGTGACTCACAAAGAATTTATTGGCTTCTTCATTTTTCCTACTTTAAAGGTAACATGACTGCTCTAGGGCCCCGTAGCGTCTCCTTGTTCTGAAGGTGTAAGTGCAATTCAGCTCTCGTGGCAGGAGCTGGAGCATCAGGTGTCCCATTTAAAACAGGTATCAAGGTTTCCTCTGTAATTATGGGAGAAAGATGGGTGCCTCAAGAGAGTCATTTTAGGAACCGCTTCAGGATGCAAAAATCACCTTCTGGAGAAGAGATCGTCACAGGCGAGTGTGTGATCTGGTGGTTAACGATGCCTGACCGTCAGACGATCCGCACTGGGTGGCACAAACGTCCGTCCCGCATTTGCCCATCTGAGCCCTGGCAACCTACAAAGTGGTTTCAGCCTGTTCTTTAAACACCCTGAGAAAACTAATCAGGAAGCCGATTTGGGAAACATAAAACTCAACAACTAACTTTCCTAACTACTCCTCTTGGCCCGAGAGCTGAGTTCTGCCGCAGGCTGTGTCAGAGCAGCGGCTGTACACGGGCTTCGTACTGACGGCTGTCGCAGAGATTTAATGTTGTGCCTGTTTGTGTGACCAAGTGGTGTCGTTCCTTCTAGACTGCACGGTGGTCCAGCTCTTCTGCAGCCTCCTGTTCCTGCTAGCGTAGCTGCAGGGCACCTGTCACCCTTGCTGCCCCTTGCTGTGTGCATGCTGGAGAATTACCACTTCAGCCATGCAGTAGTCTCTTTCGGATGAGTACTGCCTGGCTGCCCCGTGAGTCCTGACCTGTCGAATGTCTTAAGAACACAGACTGGGGTTGATTCACATCATAGACTAGTCTGCTGCAAATGGCGTTTCAAAGTCTTTTAAATTACTCCTCAAAGAGGGAATTAAGCAACAGAAGAAGTAAAACAACTGAGACAAAGCTGTGAAGAAATGAGGTTCTTCTTAACTTTAAATGGTGCTAACTGATTTTGGGTTTTTTTCCCCCCCCTTATTTCTAGACTGACACTGCTGGGGGTACATATTCCAGAACAAATCCCTGTTCTGATCATGCAAGCAGGTTGTTTTGAGCCAAAGATCTAAGCCACAGGTTTTTTTGATGGTAGTGGGGGGGTGGTGAACAAAGTGAGCGTAAAGCAAGAGCGAGAGTGTCCTGGTACAGGATCGACTGTCGGTACCGCGAAGCTGCGCGAGAGCGGCTGAGGTTGTCACATCCCAGCCACGTGAGCTGTGCTGGCAGAAACACTTCTCAAGCTGTGTCTGGAGGCTTTGCCAGACGACAGCCAAAGCTTGTCAGGCTGGGGATGCAGGAAGGGCAGCCCGAGCCCTCGGCCCCCGCAGAGCCCCTGACTCCCCAGCAGCCTTGGGGATCTGCTGCGGGTGCTGCCCTGGGGAGGGACCCTGGGCAGGGGGCAGAGCACAGAGCCCTGAAGCACGTCATGCTGTCAGTGTGTAAGCACCGTCGGAGCTGTGGTGGCAGAGAGTGGTTTTAGAAATAAACAGAAAGGATTAAGTGTCCTAAGTGGAAGGCAACAACAGCAGCAGAAACCTGTGTCAAAACTTTGTCTGACCTTTTCTAAACTGCTCAGCAGCCGGTTCCCTACGGCCACAGCAGCCGGGCTGAGACACTTCTGCCGGCTAAGCGTGGCTGTGGGACAGGACACCTTGCAGGAGAACCAAATGCTGTGCACGAAGTAAAGCTCTGCCGGTTGTCGGTTACAGGAGAGGTCATTCTTCCCCAGCAGTGAGGGGTGAATCAGTGCCCTGGCACGAAGCTGGGGGCTCCAGACCTCCGTGCTCATGCCAGAGCTCCAGTGAGACTTTCTGTCACAAGCAGGGTCTCCTCTAAATCTGTTAGGTCTGAGAAATTATGTACTGGCTGTCTGTTTTCCTACAGTGGACCTAACAATCTCAAGCTGAGAAATTATGTTCTGGTTGTCTGTTTTCCTACAGTGGTTTTATTTGGGCATGATATACTCATTGTCTGGAGCTGCAGCAGCGTCGCTGTCTGTTCTCCCCGCACACAAAATGTTCCACCTTAGAAGCAGCCGCTTCTCAGGGATAAATAATGGCCGCGTGTGCAGCACACGAAGTACTGGAGATGCCACACAATGAAACGTCCTACATTTTGAAGAATTGTGTTCTTGTTCCTTTAGGCCCCAAACAGGAAATATTTAAGCACATTTTCAATGAAGTTGCATTGAAGTTAGTATAATTGAAGTCCATAATTCTAGCATGTGTTTCTAATTAAACACATCCATAAGTGCTTCCCTGACCAGAGGTTTTCAAGCCTGCGAAAGTGCAGAAGCTGAAGTGTCCATTTTTGGCTACTCTGGGTGCTCATTTGAGTACGTGTGTTTGAAAACAGTCATGATTCCCATTCCTTTCCCAGTGTGTGAACTGGGAACTGCAGTTTTACCTGCAAGGTCCCAGCCTCAAGGCCATGGGTCGCTTAAGGCAGTACTAGAAGGTATGGTGCTTAGATGTTACGCAGAAAACAGTCGAACACACACATAAAACCCCAAACTAAGGAAGTGCTGAGGCTGCAGGTGGCTGAGAGCTCCAGTTTCACAGATGAATCCATTCTTTGTGACATGCTGCTTTGGGAGGATGGCACCAGGCTCCCAACCCTCTTGGGTCAGAAAGTCTTGTTTGAGCCACCACCGGGCTGCTCTTGCTAGAAAAAGAGAAAAAGAATAAAAATCCCAGGAAAGCATGGGTTTGGGCTGAGCAGTAGCAATCGTGGTTTTGCAATGCAAAGCACAGGCGCGTGAATCATTAGCTGTTCCAGGTGACGCTGGAAGGGAGCAGAGCAGCAGCTCGTGCTGGGCACCGCGTTCGGCTCTCTATTCACTGAGTGCTGGGACTCCGTTGTGCTCCTGCCACATGAAGGAGATATTGGGACTTGCACAGCTTGAGGTCACTGAAAGAAAAATTTAATACAGAACTATATCCATCAAGATGTATATTACAAAGCACCTGGGTAGCTGGATACAAATATTTGAAAGTGCGAGCTGCAAAGCTTTATGTTGAAAATTAATTGCCTTTTATCATTTTTCTGTATTGTGTCAAGTAAGGAACACGGGACTTTTTTTAACCTTTCTTCCTAGGCTGGCAGTTAACAGATTTAATTCATCATTTATAGGTAATGACAGCAACAATCCATTTTCAAAAAGAAAGGCAGAATCTGGTTGTGTTTTTGTGGAACTAACCCGACAGTCATTTTCTGGCTGCTTTTACTGTGCTCATCGTGTCATTTTCTGAATAGCTCATCAACTTGTAAAAAAAGCCAACAAGAACAGAAGGAGATTTCAGCATCTTCCTTCATCTTCCTTTTTTTTGAGAGAACTTTCCTGGCATGTTTTTCAGTCTGAGCTCTAGGTGGCTGGAGGATGAAGGGTATGCTCTGTTTCCACATGTTCCTTTCAGAGGCCATGGATGCTGCCACCCGTCTCTCCCTGCTGCCCATGACCAGCACGTGCCACAGCCAAGGGCTGGTGGCCACCAAGCTTCTGCCAGCTGGGGATGGCGCTTGGGCTTGGGGACCTTGACAGCTCTGTTGTCCCCAGGAAGGAAGCTGTCACGGGAAACCAGTGTCCTCAAGGCTTGGACCACAGGTAACTCAGATAGGTTTTATGGAGGATTTTGACACAGAGGACAAAGCCTGGGGGCTGCTGAAGGATGTGCCGGTAAAGCATCCAAGAGCAGACCGTAAAATGTGATAGTAGCTCTGCAGAGGACATTCAGCCAAATGTTTGCACAATGATTGAGAAAATCAATCACGAACTCATTGACTCTGACTCCAAAACAAGGTACAACACTCATCACCTTTAGTACCAGAGTGTGAGAGCACTGAGGGATCCCAGGGCATCCTGGCTTCTGGTCACTCAGTGACACCACACAGTCTCTGCAAAAGCCCTGGTGCTGGTCTCCCGGGGTGGCTGCAGCCTCCACTGTCTATCAGCCTCCAGCCTTGGCTTGTGGATCTGCTCCGGTTCCAGCACTCCCTGCTGGAGCTCCAGCTTGTCCCTGTGCACATTTTCCCATAACGGGACTGAGATGGCCAACACTCCCTCCCTGGTACTTGGCACTTCCTTGTGCCACCCTTGGGCACATTCCACCTTCCATCCTCAGCTCCCCGGAGCCTGGCCTCATGTTTGTAACCTCTCATTTTCCTTGCTGCCAGCTGCAGACTTCAGCTCCTCTTCCCTTTCCCCATGGCTGCAGGTAGCCAAGCTACAGCATCTTGCAGATTGCGGGCCATAAACAAACTCTTGGGGACACTCCAGCCTTTGAGATCTTGTTTGCAGCAGGAGGAACATATTTGTTATGCCTCCATTTCAGAGAAGCTTTTTCAGCTTCCAGTGATTATTACATGGCCTTAAGCCCTGTAGGAGTTATTTAATATTACATTTTCCTTGCTAACACATGCTGCAATGTTGCACGTATTATTTAAGGCTTTGCTGGTAAAAGGCCATTGTTTGTGAATTAGTTTGATAAGACTTGTATAAACACAGTTGTGACTTTGTGTGTGAACTATTTAGCCTTTTCATAAGACATAATTCCCAGTGTTAAAGGTTCCACACATTTTTTTCCCAGTAGTTTCTCACCAGGAAAGATGCCCCAAAGAACATCAGGTGGTTGACTAAGGTCTTCTCAAGAATCTGTGCTTTTTTGAACACATGAAGTGATAAATCCTTGACAAGCAGAGACATCATTGCTCATTTTTGCTCTCTTTCTTCTCTTCCAAAAGCTCGTGGCATTAGTCCCCTTCTGTGAGCCCCAAATTATCTCCTGAAAAACTGTATAAACGTGCTTCATGTGGTTTTACAGGTCTAAGGGTGATATTTACAGATCTAACAGTAGCTGGCTGGATCCCCCATATGTGACCCGTTGTGGTGCCATCTGGCTCTTAGAAGTCCCCTTTGACAAGGATGGATGGAGCCCTCTCTCCTGACCAGAGATGATCAGGTTTCCTTATCTACTATGAAAACATTTACAGTAATTTTATGATCTGGGGGTTTCTTTGACCTGAAAAGAGGCTCCCGTACACCTCAGTCTCTTGAGATACACACCTTAGACGTGTTGTAGCGCCTATTTCAATGCAAGTCTTCCAGCAGCGTTCACAGCCCCACCACGTGCTCTGTTGTTTGGTCGGTGACACCAGGGTGCAGCGATTCTGCTGGCAAAGGGGATGAGCTGAGAGCTGAGGGGGATCCCAGTGCCAGTCGTGCTCTCTCCAGGGGGTGCTGGCCCACGGTGTCTGGCCACGGTGGGCAGATTGGGAGGGGGGGGGCTCTAAGAGCATCTGCAAACCAGGGCTGTCAGAGCAAGAGGAGATGGGGCACGGCTACAGAGTGGGTCCAAGGTCCATCCAGGGCCAGAGACAGGACTAGACAAGCTAGAGTGTGCCTCCAGTTGACAGGCTACCCGTGGCATGGGTCCATCCAGGAGACCGGGCTGAAGACCGGCACTGCAGCACCACCGGGGCAGCCGCTGAGCACCCCGGGCTGAGCTGAAGTGTGGTCCTGGGCTGTGGGCAGGGCAGGGGCACCCCGGGGAGGCTTGTTGTGGACACCGAGGCCTGTGGGTGCCCTCAGCACCATGGCAGGTAAGGGGATTGCTGACACTGCTGCCAAGGACAGCAGTTGTGGGGTTGTTTCGCTCAGTGGCTGGGTTTTCTAGTAAATAAGGCTCCAGCTCTCCACGTGGCATGCCCGTCTGCTCATATTCACATCGCTTGATGTCTTTCGAACCCGCTGGACAATCTCAGCTGGAGCTGGTAGGGATCACTGCGGTATAAGTGATATTCCTGCGAGCTTCATGAAATCACAGGAGCCCCTTGTATCACCCCAGCTGAGAGAAACCCTGTCAGGGGAGCGCAACCCCAGTAGACACCTGAGAAGCCACTGGAGACAGAGCTTTCCATTAGGAAACTGTACTCCTCTCTGGACACCGGCTCTGAAACACAAGTCTGTGGGAAACCACGTGCCCTTTGAGCCGTCACCCGGAGTGACGCACTTGGCGGGCACTGCAGATTTCCCCCCTTGCCCCTGGTTTGGCAGAGCCGACAGCAGCCGGCCGCGCTGGCCAGCCCACATTGTTCCTGCTTCTCCCCCCAGCACAGAGGTGCATTCATTAAAGTCTGCGGCCAGAGCTCTTTGTAAGTGCTGACTTGTAAGGAAAGGAGTAACGGCAGCAACAGCACCAGGTGTCCCAAGGTATCCAGAAGAGGAGGCGACCCACGCAGGGCTCCGAGGGAGCAGCCACAGCCCTGCACGTTCAAACTGATGTTTGGCAGTTCTCTCCCCAAACTAGGCAAAAAATACCCTGTTCGCTCACCACAGGACCTAAAACAACATTATTGACAGCTTTTAGAAACACCCCTGAGGGCTCAGGGATACACAGAAAGACACAGGAGCAATAGCAGTGTCCCAGCATCCAGGAGGAGCAAAAAAGCAACGCTGCCTTCTTCTCTGTGGGCTCCCAGGAGGCTGGGTTTGCATCTTGGAGAATAACAATCCATTTGGTGTCCAGCTGGAATCTCAAATAACCATCTCATTTTTCTTTTCCAGTAAGTGGGCCAGTTTTGTGCAAAGAAGTAGACATGGAGGTCCTCAGACAGCAGAACTGTTAAACCCAAGTGTAAGTGCAATGGGAGCTGGCAAAAAACCAATGAGGCTTCTTGAAGTAGGAGGGTACTTGGATATAGACACTTTGGCCCAAAGATGCTTCCAGGGACTGCTCTCTACCTCCTTCCCACTGGAATCATTATGTTTTGTTGAACGTCTCATAGCGGACAAACATGAGGTTTGAAGAAGGCAGGAAAATCTCTTCCAAGTACCCCCAAAAAGCCCATGACTGATGAGGTGCAGTTTGAGGTTTCATGCACTCTACTGTCAGCTTGCAATGGAGGTGGCTGGCGCTTGTGAGGACTCCTTCTCTACACTTTTTCATACCTAGCAATGGGCTCAGACATGGTCACTAGCCCTGGTGCAGTGCCCGTCCCGACTCCTTGTCGCTCCAGTGCCGAGCTGTGGGGAGTCTGCCAGGTCCCTGACAGCAGCTGCTTCTTGTGGCAGCAGGACTGCGTGGCTTGAGCCGGGTTTCCAAATGTTATTCTGAAGTCAGGAACAGAAACCTTCAAAGCGGGGGAATCCTCCCCAGCTGCGAGCTGGGGCTCAGGAGGTGCCGCTCCTGTCCCCGATCGGGGCAGGAGAGAGCTCTTTTTCCAGGCTGGGTGCACTGAAGAGGCGCCAGGGCCTCCCACCCACAATCCTCATTAAAGAAAAATAGCAACAGCACAAAGCCCAGGGATTGTTTACTTATTTGTAGTATCTCAGCAACGGCTACTCTCTATCATCTGGTTTTGCTTTGGTGATTTCTTCTTTTATGAAGAAGAGATGCCACTCGCTGCCACACAAGTAGCCAACCCCCTGCTGCGGGGGGGCTGCCCGCGGTGCCCGGGCGCGGCGGAGGTGGGCTCTGCCCCCGGCTGGGGACGTGGCTGGGGAGGACGGGGCACAGGCGGCGACCTCGCAGTTGTTCTCTGTGCCCCAATAAATCAAGCCTTCGCCTGGAAAAGTTCAAGCTTCTGACACTGGGTCAAGCAGGACAACTAATTTTGGCCGATGCAAAAACTAACAAACAAACAAAGGTCTGGAAGTGCCCGACCGGTTCATTTCAGCATTTTCAGAAGGAAACATTGAATTTTGGAAGGCTTGATTCATGAGGCGACTTAGTGGCTTTCACAACGCAGAGAAGAAAGAGCTGGTTGCACATCCCTCCCCACAACCCATTCTCGTCTGAGTGGGTAATTAATTACTTTATATAAATTGTGATGAAGCTTCAGGCTGGGAGAGCTCGGCTACAGAGCACCTTTTCCAAGTGCCCAGACAAGCTCCAAACACACAGCTGTTGTTCTGCAGGACAGACTCCAGGAGGAGCGTTGGATTTTGCGTCTCCTCAGTGAACGCTGCAACAAAGGAGGATGGTCAGGGATGGAGGATGGGGGTACAGAACCTTCTCGGGGCTTTAAAAGTCACTTGGCAAATCAAGCCTGCAGTTTCTAAACTGCTTTACGCTGAAGATCTCCAAAAGCAAGTCAAGGTTCAGAGAAATACCCAATTAAAATAGTTCTGAACCAAACATTGAATTTAAAAATAATTTTTTAGCAAGCTGTGCTGCGAATGACCAGGCGAGGGCTAGCGCTGCCGGAAGGGTCAGGCAGTGAGACAGCAGGTCCCTTCAGATGGGAACCGCTGGCTGCATTTCTGCCCAGGGCAAGCGCCTCGCTGGTGCAGAGCTCTGCGTAGGTACGAGGCAGCTCTTATGCACTCCAGTAGTTGTAAAACCTTAACGAGGTGTGCAAGTCGTTTCCAGCCTACGGGCCAGTCAGCTCTCCGTAATGGAGAGTCTGCTGGACCTGCTGGAGGAGAGCGAAGGCTTCGAGGGCAGCAGCAGCGCCCCGTCTCCTGGCAGGCAGAGCCGTCCGGAGTACAGAGAGACAGAGCTGGGCTTGGGAGCAGCCCCTCGCTAAAGGCTGAAAAGCCAAGTCACGTGTGGACAGCCACCTACCTGCTTTTTGGGGGGGCTCTGGGTGCCGTTGGTGTCCTGTGGCAGGCACTGCACAGGCACAGGGGGAGAGGGCTGGGGAGCTGGGTCACTGCTGAGGCCGTTCCTGGTCGGGAAAATGGAAGACCTGTTCACCTCAGGTAGCCTGGGGGGGCTGAGGATCCTCGGGCTGACCGTGCCCTCTCTAGCACACCAGCAGGCTGGGAACGCTGCTGAACGTTCCCCACTTCTCTGCATTTTTTCCAAGCAAACTTGAAAAAAGCACCAAAACCAAGCCCCAAACAAAGACGTGTGGCGCCCTTGCAGCCCCAAGTGCTGAACTTGTCGTTTTGAAGCGCTGTGTCAACAGCTCTTCGCTAGCAGGCCCATTATTTTTATTGGCTTTGGCGCCCTGGCTGGTGCTGACAGGTTAATTTCCAGGAGGAGGGGAGTCACCTTGGCTCACTCTGCCCGAAACCCAACCTGCTGCCGGCTGCAGCCCCGCGCTGCCGAGGGCAGGGATGCCGCAGGGCGAGGAGCTGCCTGGCCTGGGGACTCACCAAGAAGGCTCTTCTGGTGGAACCGTTTTGCCAGCATGTATGACTCGGGCGGGAATGGTTGCAATTATTCCTTACCGTGCTTGTTAGAGAGGACACATGGGAAGATTAGCCTCAAGAATGTCACTCTTGGACACGGTCCTCCCATGAGGATTACGCCACGGGAGTTTTTTCTTGCATTTTCTTCTTTTCCTCTTCTCTTTTTCCCTCTTTTCAATACATCAGAGTTCATTGTGAAAAATTTCCCTTGGTAACACATGTACAGATAGTGCTAAGTGGATCCCAGAAAATATGGTTTGTGGGGTGTACTTAAAGGCTTTGCTCCCTTTTTCCCTTACTGGAAGGCCACAGTGCCACGGCTCAGTCTCAGGACGGGCTGGCACAACAGACAGTGAAGAAGCCAGGAGAAAGCTGATGGGGAGCACAGACATTGGAGAGGGAGGAGCGATTCAGAGCAGTTAAAGAACAGTAAGTGCTGGCAAAACACAAATCGTGATAGCCAGAGTGCGGGTCGACAGACCGGACACCACAGGAAAACTGAAAAAATCAGTGTCTGAATCCTGTTTGTGTTTCTATAGTACTGATTTGGGGGTTTATGTTTGGTGTTGTGGTTTTTGTGTTTTGTTTGTTTTTTTTTTTTTTTTTTTTTTGGGACATCCATATAAAACAAGTGAATGAATGATATTTTGAATATCAGATATCAAAACTGGATTCTTGGAGTCTCTCCCTGTATATTGTCCATGCCCTGGCACTGTTCACCCGGGTACTTACAAGGGTAGTAAGGCAATAATTAATTTTATTATTAAAGATTAGGGCAAAGAAGGCCTTTTCCTCGTCCTTCCATAAAAGATTCTGAAAAGCTGTGGGATCTTTCTGCTGTACAAGTTTCACATCTGTGTGTTTAAAACTGCTCTGTCCCCACACTGTTCTCATCAGAGAGCCCTTTGAAGGTCGTTATGGCACCTCTCCATCCTGCTGGCTCAGCTGTAGCTCACCCTCTCAGAAATCGTCCCCACCAGCTTGGAGAGCCACAGCGCAAATCAGAGAGAAAGGAGATGTGAGGAAGGAGTGTGAGAGCATTCAGAGGCAGATTAGATTAGAAAAGTGAGTCTTTGTTTTCTCTGTTTTCACACCTGGATTTCCATGCAGGCACATATGCATATATGCAGAGTCACAGGGGAGTGTCACTGAAACATCCTGCTTCTCAGTCACTGAAACAGCCAGCTCTGCAACACCCTTGTTCAGAGCCCAGGTCTTTAGTTTACAGAAAAAGATTGCTTTGGTGGTTAGGATGCCAGGGAAAGCTTTGGGGAGCCACCTTCAGCTAACGTCATATAACACATGATACATAGGATTGTCAAAATAATACAGAATACAATACTACAGAATTCAGGTACTTCCCTTTGTTGTGTCTGAAAAACAGGTAATCAGATTTTCTCCAGACCATTACCCCACTATTTGCCAGCCCCCTATCAGTCATATGGTAGTCCCTCCCTGCAGCAGCTTTCAGCATCGTTAGTTTGCCAGTAATACCTGAAAAATTAAAGAACAGCATACATAGAAATATTTTCTTTCCATGTCAAAGATACCTCATGTTTTAAAAGTTCAAACCACCAGTGACCCTTGCACAATCTCTCGAGGCTTCGTCTGTGCATCAGGTGGGCTCCTTGTATTAGCTAGGGAACATCAGCATCTCGGCTGCATGGGGATGAATAGAGAAGAGCCGATTGCAAGAGAGTTTCAAGAACCTTCTCCTTAAAGATCAGGCTGCTTTACTTTATTTTAACACAGGCGCTGGCAAACTGAGGGCCACTGTAAGCTGTGTCACTTGTGAAAGTGATACATGGGAAATCAGATTTAGGAGGAAAAGAGAAAACTTGAGTGTTGTGGGGCAGTCCTGGAGGCAGTGGGGTGTTACGTGTAAATCTGCTGCAGAGCCTACCTGGGCTTGTGAGGGTGGGGGCTCCCCCGCTGCCCCGTATCACTGCCTGAGCTCCGGCTGGGGGGGTCTCTGTCTGCAGCCGGGGGACAGAGAGGTTCCCACAGCCTGCTTTGTACTGGTGTAACTCAATCACTGTGTGACAGCACCAGACAAAGGCAGAGGGAGAGGTGCTGAATCAGAAAGCCTCTGCCCCTTTCAGCCACAGACTCCCGTCTTTGCCACCTCTCTTGCTCACAGAGGAGGTGAAAGAATGCCAGAGGCAGGGAGTGGGGCACACGCCAGCGTGCCAGCCCTGAGACCACCTGTACTGAGGGCGAAGGCAGTAACAGAGCTGTCTTGTGCAAGGCACTAACCATTAGTTTGGGGATGAACAACCTTTCCAGCATTCGCTCCATGTCCGTGGTCCAAGACCCACTATGGCAAAGGCCAGAATAAAAACAAAGCCTTGTCTGCTCCCAGAGCGACAGCGAGCTGAGCAAGAGCTGCTGCTGTCCCACCGCCCTCGCTGTTCCCATGCAGAGGGCACAGGAGGGACAGCAGAGGTGGTCGGAGCCGAGCGGCCCGTTGTGCTTCCCTGGGCTGCCACCAAGTCAGTCAGGACCCACGGACGGCCAGGACCGCGTGACTGGTTGATGGCAGCCGTGGGATGTCCCCACAGCCGCTCTGGCAGCAAGGTGCTTCTCCAGCCCTACCGAGAGGGCTCCGGGCTGAGTCCAGGGGCTGCCAGCACCATCTGCAGGAGGTTTCGCTGCTGCCCTGCAATGGGAACCTGCTGGTGGTGGGAGGCTCCCATTTGCCCCCAGACATTTTTGTTAGTGATCTCAGGGCCAGCCTTGGGCAGGGTGGCAGAGGTATTTACCACCCCGTCATTCTGATACACATTTGAATGTCTTCAAAGTCAGACCAGAAGGCTATGACCAAGCTGAAAATTAAAGCCCGGTCTCCCCATGTTCAAGGCTACACCCTCCTTACACCATTATCCCAGGGAGAGGAGAGGTGGGTTGGGTGGTGCTAGATTTAAGAAGGTAAATTATTTCCATGAGCTGAAAAGTGGACTTCATAGCCAAGCCCCCAGTTTAGCAATCTGTAACCGCTGTGGCAGACTTTTAAAGTGAATGTCTCTGCCCTGGTGGCTTCCAAGCCACAGAACCATTATGCATTTTCCCTTGCATTTTGGGGAAATGCACCATCTTTTGGTTGCAGAAGCATCCCTGGCTCACACCATGCTGGCCACTGTAGCTGCTGCCCAGAGAAAAGAGAAAAAAAAGAAATCACATTGCCCTGTTTGGAGCTGGGGCTCCTTCATAGCAGCAGTTTCATCTACACCCAAAGTGAGACCCATAGTTTTGTTACAGGAGCGTGTTGGAAAATACCCTGGCAGCCTTACGGTTCCGGCTCAGGAGTCTCTCCCCACATCAGTCAACAACCCAAAGAGCCAAAAGAAAGTTTTCAGTCCTGTTTTCATTCAGAGACCTGATGTTACTCAATTCCCTTCCCTGCAACACCGTGGCACATGTCAGAAGCTCTCTGGTTCCAGTTTCAGTCATCCTTCCAGTATCCTTGCTTTTATCGCTGCTGGAAAAGCTCTTGCTCTGGTCTCTCACACCCCCTTCCACCGCTGCCCCCCCTGTTGCGCTTCAGACAGGAGAGAGGGGGTCACAGCTCTGCCTGCTGGTTTATTCAAATTTTGAATCTGCATTCCCGTGCTGTGAGCATCTGCTCAGATATGATATTATTGCCTTCAGGTATTTCTTCACTTTATTAGACCTCTTATTTGTGCCAAAATGGCACGGTGGGTTTGGTGGGAGCTCCAGATCAAGGCGAGCAGCGTGAGAGCCTGCACTCAGATCAGCGCTGCGGGGTCTGGCTGAGCTGCAGCAGCAGCGCGCAAGAGCAGAGAAGTCTCAGTGAGGGAGAGCAGTCGGGGATGACCGCAAGGACCTGACCTCTTGACCAAATCGGCGTCACCATCTTTTTCCCATCCCATCAGTGCCCCATCGCTCCCCGTCCCCGGGGTGCTGGGGGCACATGGTGGGGCCGGGGTCGGGGCTGCCCCGCTCTCTGAGCTGCTCTTTGCTCCTGGCGGGGTCAGCAGAAGACAGCGTAGCAGCTACTATGAATTATGCCTACACATAATTGGCTGAGAGATTCAGATGTCAGTGGCAATGCACATCCTCCCCTCAGATGTCGTTCCGCTTCTTTAAAAAGCCCATGATGTATCTTTATTATAATAGGAATATAAAAAGCCCCCAAACCCCGTATTTTTACAAGGGGCCATTATTTCTCACAGCCATACATCTCACGTGTCTCTACTGTTAACACAATTATTTTAAGGGAGACAAAGGGAAAAATGAAATGTATGACTTAGACTCTTCAAAAGTAGTTATAAATAACTATACTAATTGCTTTGTTCCCTTAAGCTGTGGGTCATGGCAACACAGCTGGTTTCGCTCTGGCTAGCAAGCCTTCGCTGTGGGCTAATGTTACAAGGGAAAGTTTTCAAGCCCATTAGGAACAGCTCAGGAGTAGTGACAGAAACCTTTTATCTGCCTGCTGCGACCCACCGAGAGACTGCCAGGGCAGAGATTTATTTGTGCTTCAAAACATACCTGCTCTGTCTGTTACAAGTAGTCCCTGACACATCTTCCCTGGACTCCACTGGTCACACACAGGAGAGGACAAATTTGATAGGCACCTCCAGGATTCTCCTCCTCCTAGTGAAAGAGGTTCAACGGTGCCCAGCACCCATAGATGTTTCTGTGCCAGATATGATGGTGGCAATGGAAAAGATCCGCCTTGAGGTTAATTCTAAAAAAGTAAAGCATCTCTTTTTTTTGAGGAACATGGTAGTTCTCACGTTGTACCAGCACGTGGCTCACCCTGTTCACCATGCTCCAGTAGAAACCAGTCAGCACCAGACACTTGCTGAGAAACCCTTGTCTTACCCAGGCAGGCAGACCCGTGCTCCTCCCAGCGGGTTTCTTCCTTACCCCCGGGACTCAGAGCCATTTAAATCCTGAAGCAACAGCACTGATGTCTCCTTTGGATTTTTCTTGGCATTATCTTTTATGAGATTTTTATAAGACTGTTCATCTCACCTCACTGAGCAACAACTCTTTATGGATCCCGGCTTTTTCCTGACTCAGCTGCTTTTGGTTTGTAGCTGGATTTTGGGTAGTTTTGGGAGAACAACCATATGCATGATTGTTCTGTTTGAACAACCTTGTTTATCTTTCAGGTAAAAGTATTTTGGTTCTGGAGCATGGTTCACCTGTCAGTTCAGACGGAGGGGATCCGTGTGGCTGTCTGAGATGCAAAGTTCCTTGCCCAGTGACTTGGCACCCAGTTACTGCAGACGATATAGATGTCGGACGTTTCCTCTTCTGATCTCCTGCTTACGCTCCTGGAAGGGGCTGTGTTTGTAGAATGATGTGGTGGGAAGTGTATGGTGGTACTCACAAAAGAGAGTTCCACAATTAGCATCTGGCCAGATGAAATGCAGCAAATAAAAGAGTTGGAGCATATTACACCTTTAATTGCACCATCCTGGAGCCACCAGGAGGAAAGATGGGCCTGACCGGACCTATTAATGACAAAGGCAGCTCAGATGAGAACACTAAGGTACAATGAGTGCTGCCTTCCTGAAGAACGTGCTGCATGCATACCAAACAGCAATAACGGAGGCTGGGGAAGATCTTAGGAATTATTTTTAATGTGCAGCCAGCTACGCACTGAATTATGCGACCTGGGGAAACTGAGGAATCTCCATCATTTGAGGTCTTACAGAGGAGATTCCATAAACATGCCTGGAATAGTTCAGATACAACTGGTCCTTCCTTGGCGTGGGGTCAGAAAACCTCTTCAAGCCCTACAACCTGCCTGTCACTTAAAGGTCTGCTCCTGGTTCTCTTGTGAGGACACAGCTGAAAACAGGTCTGCTCTCCTGCTTGCTTGTCTGGAAACTGCTTATTTTGAACGAAATCCTTTCTGTTACTGGTGCGACAAGAAGCTCTTAGGATGGCTGTGCTGCTTCCTAGCAGGGACCCCAGACTGTTCCATATGCAAGACATATTGCTATAAAATCATTTTTCTGCGTAACAGGTTGTGAAAACACTGATTCTGTGATTCTTTTGTTTCTCCGTTAGTCTCTGATGCTGGACCAGCCCCATCCCTTTGAGAGGTCGCTTATATTCTCCAGAAAACTTGGCTCACTTTGAACACCAATGCACTCGGCCTTTGAAAACGGGCTTGCAGTTAGCAGACAGAAGCAGGGTCAGAATTAGTTCAAAATAAATTAATAGAAGTTCTAACTTGCTAAGCTGCATGCAATCCACCCTTCAAAGGATATTCACCAATTGCTGTAATTGCTCTCTTCAAGGGCTTCCAAAAAATCCTTGGACATGCTAATTAATGTTGGTTTAGATATATGTTAAGGTATTTGACCTGAGAGTTTAATTCTACAGTTTAATTCCATAATGATTGTAAATGGTAGGACTGCTGCATATTTAAAAGAACATTAGTGTGAATTTAGCTAGCTGTTGGCAGTTTAGCAGTGACTAACAGATATTAAATAAGCATGAAATTCTAGTGGTGAATGACACTTTTATAGGGGCAAGGGCTGGGAGCTGAAGGCAGGAGGAAATACTGCAACCATCCGTGGTGACCTTTCTTTTCCCCTGGATTTTACAGAGTCTTTGCACAACTTTCCCAGCATCGGGGCAAGTCTGGGCTGGTGGAAGGGCCTTGTCCTTGCAGGCTCAGATGGCACATCATGAACTTGGTGGGATTCGAACTCCTTGATACGCTGAAGTCATCAACACATCCCGTGCTGATGTCAGCGGCACCAGGATTTCCCTGGAGATCTGAAGTCCCCAGTCACTCCAAGGTAGTTGTGTCTTCCCGTATCTACAGCGTCAGAGCAGAGCTGGGTGAATTCTACCCCTTCCCCCACCAGAATTTTCTTTTTCTTTTTTTTAAGTGGATGTCAAAAGAAATCAACTGCCTAGAGAAAAGAAAAGAAGTTGATCCTTTTATTGTTACTGCTCAAAAGCATCCCTTCGTTTTAGGAGCAAAAGTGGTGCAAGTGGATCCTTTCCACCCCACAGTGGCTGTACGGGTTCCTGCTACTCGGGGACAAACATCACTTGTTTGACCGAGTTATTGAGAACAGGTCAGGAAGCTGCAGCTCGTAGTGTCAGCTCTCATCAACCGCTGATCTGACAGGTTTTATGAATAAAATCTGGGCAGTTGCTGTCTGGGAGGACGCCACGTCTTAACTACCCCAAACCCTCCGTCCTTGAAGAGCAAAGCTTTGAAAAATTGGGACCATGTTTGGATCCAGGCTGTACAATATGCTTTTCAATGAAGTGTAATATATTGTTGTTAGCTGAATAACTTTCTTCTCCTCTTCTCCCCTCCCCCCGGTCCCTCCCCTACTTCGGGAATAAAGAAAAGCCGTGGCATCTTAAACTAAAGCACACTTCAGCCGGCCTCCCGTGCTCCGTGCCAGCAGCCGCAGCGGTGCTTTCATCTTGGCTTCAAAGTGGTGCTGAGAGGGGGAGAGGGGCAGCTAATGAGCGGAGGGAAAACAAACAAACAAACAAACAAACAAGCACAAAACGGGGGAGGAAATGAAAAATAGCAGTCTACCTCTGGGCTGGGAGCGCTGCCCGCAGGCAGGCTCTGCAGTGGGTGTTGCACTCGGCTTCAGCCCCTTGTATATTTTTTTTGTTATTGCCACTTCCCATGCTGGGAAGATTCTTGTCATCCCTCACATATTTTATCCGCAGAAAAGGCTGCCCTGCCCTGTGCTTGGTGATTGAGGCTGTGCCCCTGGTGTGCCACACTATCAGTGGTTCCCAAGGCTGCCTAGCCTGGGAAAAGCTGCGTGGAAGCGGTCCAAAATCAGCATTACATGCATTATTGTTCTTACTCTCTCTGATTAGAGTGCACACAATGAAAACAACAGCAACAGCCTCATTTTCTAGCCCTCCTCCCAACACAAGGCTGTTCTTAGACTGTTTTTCTTTCTCGGAGTCTTCACAGAAATTAACTGCTTCTGTGCTGGTGGGTCCCAGGCGTCCCAGCGGCTCCTCCGGGGGAAGCCCCGGGGCTCCGTCTGACTGGGACCAGCATTTCCAGCAGTGCCCAGTTGACTTAAGAACTGAAGTAAGTTTTTGGTTTTTGTTTTTTTTTTTTTTAAAATAGGTCTAGATGTGGGCTGCTTTGTGTACCACGGGAAACACACCGCTCGGGTGCCACAGTGAAATGCATGGCACAATAATCCCCATAAAACAAAGCAGAATGGACTGAAAGATCCTTAGGCATCGGAACGCTTAAACGTTGTCTGAAACGCCGGGTGCAGCACACACAGCCCCAGCGGCAGGTTGCCCACCAGGGCCTCCTCAAGCCCACCCGTCCCCGCTGGCTGCGCAGCCATTTGTCAGGCCACAGTTTAAATTGCCAGGGGTGGCCAAGTCTGGATGTCCCCCGTCCTGGGACAGGCAGTTTGGGGCAGGATAAGGCTCACTGCGGTCGTTCTCTCTGAAGAAATGGCATCCAGCGCTCATCCCAAGCTCCTGGAGATGCCTCTGAGGAGGCACTGAGTGAGGGATTTCGGACTCCTCTCCCCTCGCTCCATACTCCCTGAAGCGCAGCAGGTGCCATGTCAGACAGGGGGAATCGCCTTCTCTTCCCACCGAGCAGGTGGGGTCACACCCCAGCACGCCGAGTACCCACGCCTCGAGTGCCAGAAGGTGCCCTTGTGAGGCTGAGGAGAGCAGTAGATAACGCTGGGAGCTAAATGCCAGAGACGGGCAATGGCAGGAACCACTGAACATGTTTCTACACGTAAAAATACAACAAAGTACATTTTTTGTTCAGTTGTGATAGACACTACTCTTTCCCGGTTTTTTGAAAGCCAACAGACGTGTCTGTCCCCAGGAGGCCCTTGGGAGCACGCGGGAGCAGGCGCAGGCTGAAGGTGATGAAGAACAGACTGATGATGAACAGACTGAAGGTGATGTTCTGACTCTGACTCTTCCCCGCCTCCCGGCCGAGCTGCCTCCCCGACGCCGCGCTCCCCTCGGCACAGGCAGGGGCAGGGATGCTCCGGGTTCCTCCACACCCAGGGACCCCGGGAGCCCCCACCATCCCTGGCTCCCGCTGACCCAGAATCCGCAGAGGTACCTGGGGGTTAATGACAGATTTTCTTTAATTGCTAACCAGCCGATGGGAGACAGATGTTTACTTTTAAACCCCTTTCAGAGCAGAGTAAGAAGCACTTTGAAACTTGAATTTCTGTGAGGTGAAGAAAAAGCAGCAGCCATCTAGGGCTACTCTTAAGAGGCGTTAAACTGCTCCGTGGCAAACACAAAGGTGAAGTGGCGTGGGTCTGTTCTGTCCCTTCTTTCAGTGTCACAGTGGTTAAATCTGCAAGGTTTTTCTAACTTTTGCCAGATCAGCCTGAAATTTCAGAATCTATTCAGCAATTTTTTTCTGACGTGTGCATCACTTGTGGTAAAAAACCTAAGAAAGTGATTTCAATATTTTTCTAAGGCTGTATGGCACAATGCAGGAGAAGATTTTGTTTATTCTTCAAGAACTGCAGTGGCACTGTATTCCTCAGAAGAACAAGGTCATCTCTTCTCATTCTAAAAGGTTACTTATGGTTCAAAGGTAAAGCTGGACAAAATTCTGCTCTCGTCTTAACTGACTGCTGGATCTTCATGGAGGATTGACCCTTTGGTTCTCTGCTGTCTCATAATTCCTTCAACTCTTGGGGGCGATGTAAGAGAAAAGGGAATAGAGGGCTGTAAGAAAGGATTATAATCAGATTGGATGAACTTTTCCATGTTTTAGAAACAACCTGGTTTCAGTATGAGAACTTAAGTACATGTGGGATGGGACTTCTATATCAAAAACATTTCCTCTAATAAAAGCCTGGAAACTGGCTGTCATTACTCTTGCTTCTCCTTTTCCCAAATCACAGCTACGCCAGCCGCCTGTTTTGTTTAGCAGTCTCCATCAGAGAGATATCGCGGCTAATCAGGGTATCGTTTTCTAATGTTCACTGGAAGGAAATCTCAAATTGTTCCCGAGAACTTAAATATTAGGCTTATTATAAATCAGATTAAGCAGGGGCACCAGTTCTGGAGGGCAGGATGAATACAGCTCCTAGGGAACAGTGAAAAAGAAAAGTGTTTAGGTATTGTTGACCCACCGTGTCTGTAGAGTATCGCAGGAGACCGGTCCCCTGGAGCGTGCGGATTTTCTCTGCTCTCATTAGTTTATTTGCCTATCGATTTCTTTTCCATTAGTTCATAAAAGTTTGAACTTTAAAGGGAACTTTTAGCAAAAGCTCTCTCTGCCCTCTTGGCTAATCTTCTCAGCAGGGACCGAAACACTGGTTTTCGTTTGTGGGCGAAGTCTCAGAGGTCGTGCTGTCCCTGCGCAGGGCCCGTGGCCACCAGGCCCGCGTCTGCCTTGCCACACGCCAAACAGCAGTGACAGCCGGGAGCCGAGACGTGTGAAGCCCGACCTCACACGAAGTGCGGAGTTGCCAGCTCGGACAGGCCATTAGCCCCGCCGAAGGCTGGGGGCAGGCAGGCCCTAAAGGCACTTTGAAAACCAGGCGCTTTAAAAAACCACCACCTTATCTCTACCTAGACAGAAGCCGTTTCCAAATCTACAGGAGAGTCACGCGGGACATAACTGCTGCACTTGGGGCTTGTGTGACGAGTTGCCGTCGTGGCCAAACCTGACTGAGCCGGCGGGTCCCTGACCCCCCCGTGCTGCAGAGCCATCCCCTCCGGGGGTCTCTGCCCCAGCCCCAGGGGTGCGGGTACCTGACCGCCGCCTCGGCTTATTTGTCGGAACTTTTTATCCCCACGACAGCTGAGGCGTCCCTTGTAGCTGCTCTGCTCGAGTGCAGCAAGATGGGATAAGTCCTGGCAGTAAACAGGCGAGGAGGCAGCCGTCTTTCTTGATATTTTATTTATGGGGAAGAGGCCATGCGGATAATTGAAGATGCCTGTTTGCACCCTCTGCAATCTGTGAGTGGTTTGAAATGTAAACATGTCAGCTCGCAACTGGAGCTTGAGAAACACATGTGCCGAAGGGCTGCGGGCTGTTTGTCTGTCCGTCTGTCACACTCACCTTCTGCAGCTCCCTCCTCCTCCAGGCACGGGCAGCCCCGGCGCGGGACGTCCCTCTCCCCGTGACGCTGGTGCAAGTTTCCATGGAAAAACTGATGTGGAAGAGAAGGGGAACACGCACATGCCATGAGGTGCACTTATGGTGTGTGTTAGTAAAAACCAAATGGGTTTGAATTTATTTTATTTCTTGTGTGACATGCAAATTGAGATCAGCTGAGCTCCAACAGTGGTGCATTTAAAGAAACTGACAGGCTGTGCAGAAACACACGACAGAAACAGCAGACAAAGGGCCAACAGGGAGAGAGAGAGAAATGGAGAGGCCTGGAGCATGGCAGGGGATGTTGGGCAGTCCTGCTTGCATACGTCTGGTAAACGGTAGCAGGAGACAGCCGAACTGCTTAGTAAGGTGCTGTAAACCCAGAAATAACACAAAAATCCAGGGTTCTGTAAGTGGCAAGGTCTCAGAAATCTTCTGAATCTGATTTACCATGTGCAGCTAAGACACCGAATGGACCAGGTCCTCGACGCAGTTCTTGATCTGGAGTGTTTCCTGAACACAAGCGTAACTGCCAGAGTGAAGGTGCAGCACAACAAATCAATGTATTGGATTAAAAATGAAGAATTTGGGAAAATGTCAGGAGAAACATTTTCCGTGGCCATGACGGCAACTTAAAATAACAAAGGCGATGCATCAGACCCTGAAAGAGCTATGCAGGGGACTGTTCCGAATGTACAGAGGAAATTTTGGAGACGTCTCTGGGGCAGACAGAAATACTGAAAGACAGTCAACATTGCTTGGCTCTCTTTGTAGAGCAGCGCAATCAGTGAATAGACTTTTGCAGAAATTGCAGTTAAAGTCTACTGGCTGAATGAAACTAGAAACCTATCCTACCAACAGTTCCAAAACCATACATTTACTTTTAAAAAATGAGGTGGTAAGTGAGCAACAGCGCTGTGTGAGGAATAAAGCTGATGCAGAAAGCGGGGTCTGGCGCAGGCTTCTCGCCAGCACCACTGGTGCCGCGCTGGGGGCGGCAGCGGACGCAGCCCTTGACAGATGCTGGGAAGGAGCCTTGAAGTCCCGATGCTCCGAGGGCACGTCAAAGGCGAGGTGCTGGATTAGGGTCTCACCTGCGCGCACATCGATGGTGCCCAGAGCTGCCGGGCAGCACTGCCACCTGCGCAGGTTCTGCCCCGGCTCCTCCGTGCAGCTGAAGGCCTCCCTGCCAAACGCGCGCGCAGCCCCTGTCAGTCAGGGGAACTGGGTGACTGTGCAGATCACGGCGCACTTCAGTTTCCATCAGTTGTGAGAGTTGCCCCACCGTGTTGTTCCTTTGCTAGGCATCGGTTTCTGCAACTGAAAGCTTTCCTATTAACGATAATATTGTCTAAGATCTCTTTCCTGAGCGTTCCAGTATTAGGTCACAGATCGCTTGTATCTAAATTTAGTCTGGGTACGACTGCTCTCATACTTTCTCTTATTTTGTATTCATCTCTCTTCTGTCTGCTGGCTTCATTTCAGACAAAGAAAGTCAATATTTTCTCTGCCAGTTATTTCTTTTCGTTGGTCTATGATATCACAGCAAATGTCAGCTGATCTTATGGAATACAGGGTGGAAGGCAGACTGTTATCCTTCCTTTTACAAATAAACAGATGTAAATAACCTAGGTTCCTGGTCAAATTAAGTCTTTTTGGAGCTATTACAGCAGTTAAAGCCCTTCTCCGCTGACGGTCTCCGTTTCTCCCGCACTGGCACTGGGTCTCTCCAGCAGCGAGCGGTGCCGCAGCCGTGCCCCGGTGCTCGGCGAGCCCCGGCCGGGCTGCGGCAGCCTCCGGCCACCCGCCTGCCCCCGCCGCCGG
>VZRU01018716.1:53097-99379 GCA_013398155.1 Pedionomus torquatus
GGCCCCACCCTGCTGCAGCCGCGGGACCCGCCAGCGCCCTGAGGTGGGAAGGGCAAAGGCCCTGGCAAGGCCTCGGGCCCAGCGCCGCCGGCTGCGCCCGCGCCGGCAGCAGCCCAGCCCACGGCACAGCGCTGCGCTGCCCTGCCTTGGCAGCAGCCAAGCCTCACCTTGGCAAAACCTGATGTGAAAAGGCAGGGGGAAGCAGGATCGGTTTTCCCTGTCTACCTGATAAAGCTCACGATATGTGTGTTGTATCTGCACACACAAGGAGACTGCCTCCTTCTCTGTCGCCCTCGTGAAACGGGATAAAGGGACGCAAGAGGGAGTTCGCACCAACAAAGATTTAGACATTGGAATATCTGTCAACTGATTTAGCTCTGGTCCCGCCGCAGCGTGCAGGGCTCTCCCCAAAGCCCATCCATCTGCACAGTGGAAGAGGGAATATGCCCCCCGACAGCAGGAAGCGGTCAAGAAATCATCCTCCCGGTCCCACAAATTACCATCACAACATCTCCAGGTTCCCCTGAATGATGAGAACAAATAGATGGAGGGAACAGACTCCTGGTAGTACTGATGCCTACCTCGGCCACGCAGGTATATCCACCAGAAATCCTTGTTTTCAGGCATTAGTGACTTGTTTTGGTTTTCCAAATTGGCCTCGGCCAAATAGTATGTGTGTGTGTGTGTGTGTGTTTTCACACGTGTGTATGTGTACGTACACAGCAAATACATATTTTATTGTTTTGGGTTTTTTAGATTAAATGAAAGGGAGAGTCAGCCGAAAATAGGGAAATACAGCACAGAAAGCGTTGAGGCTGATCTGAGTTTGCAAGGTCTCCGTTTTCATTTCCCAAAAAAAGTATTTGACTTTTAAAAAAGATATTGGCATTCCATTAGGAATTGCACTTGAAACACAGTTTTAAAGGAAACAAACCAATAGCCATCTTAAAAAGAACGCTTAGTAAGGAAAAAAATTGGGGAATTATTTAGTTGTTAGTAAGACTTAGATTAAATGTCTGGGCTTAAAGGAAAAACTCCAATAATATCACCAATACGTGGCCAGTAGTCATCTTCTAAAAATGACAGCTCTTTTTTAAAACATTTTTGTGTGTTTTGCTCAGCAATAGATTAATTTCCTCTTCTGTTTTTTTCAGCACAATGAAAGGAGGGGAAAAGTCACATTTTATAAACGCTCATGCTTCTTGAGTCAAGGGTGTAGTTTTAACTTCTGGCTCCAAGTACATTTTCACACACCCGGAGACGTATTTTAATACAGTTCATGTAGGTAAAAAGAGGTGCATGTACATAGAAGAATAAGCTTTTGCTGGAGCCTTAGCTTTCTCTGAAGTATTTTATCTAGATAGTATCTGTATTGTCTAGAAACAGAATTAAAAGTCCAGCGATAGGATTACTTATGCGCATACTCTTGAGTGGTAGCAATTAAGTACCGACCTTGCCACTCCTCTCTCCTGGGGCGTCCGTCGTGGGGCACCTCCGAGCCGTGTCTTTGCTCTGGGTTGTACCTTGGGCAGTCAGCTCACAGATGGGGATTTGCTCGCCTGCTGATTTTGGCAGTCAGATCAGATTAGTGGGTCTAACTTTATGCCAGCTGGTTTTGACAGGCTCATTTATTACATTGTATTTAATTATTTATGGTTGTACTGCAGTGAAAAAACATCTATGCCTCATATCGTTGCCTTTAGAAGATCATCTGCGATTAACATTATTGATAGCACCCAGTGGGTCAGCTGGAGACTTTTTGGAAATGTTAACGTCAGCAGGTTTCCCGTGAGGTTTTTCCCTGCTGTTGGCTGACCTTTCCCTGGGGGGATGTCTCCCCTGTCCCGCTGAAGGCAGCAGCAGTACCTGCGGAGACGGTGGTGAGGGGCTAAACATTGCCCCCTTTCCTCTTGCGGAGGAGGAGGCCGCTCTCCAGCGCAGACCACGCAAGCCTCGGCAGGCCTGGAGGAGCTGTGAAGGGCTATGTGCAATCTGTTTTTCTCACGCAGATCTGAGATCAACAGCGTGACAGACCTGGCTGTGTCAGACGTACATGGGAGGCTCAGAGCATTAATAAGCATTTTTCTTAGCTGTCACTGTAAGATGAGTCTCCGCTCTGTGAATGTGTTGGAAGACATTTACTGCTTGAGTGAAAAAAAAAAAAGCAACTGTTGGACAGATGAAATTAATTAAAGGTTTTACTTTGCTAAGTAAAATTTCATATTTCCCTCCATGTAGGCTATTATAGGTTGCATGATGACTAACCTAAACATTATCACACGACATGCTGTCATCTTTCATAAATAATATACGGGTTGCTGTAATCCTGCATAAACCCAGCTTTGGATGTCGAGAAACATTATGCAAGTGTCCAACATGAAAAGAATCATGTTTCTTATTCCACCGCTCTGGCCAAATAGCATGTTGTCTTTACTGGAAAACTGGTGTTCATCAAACGAGTTTAAAGCTGAGAGTGGGAGAGGGTGGGACATTGCATTCTTGAGAAATGACATTATAAATAATACGGTACTGCTTTGCCTTTGTGCTGTGAGTAAATCTGGGCTATGGTGAGCAAACAGGGAGAGCACGCCATACTGTGCTTCCGCTCCGATTTTCCTTCAAACGCACAGACTACATAAGCTGGTCTGTGCTCACCGGGCCTTTCCATTCCCTCCTGCTGCGCTCCCATCAGCTTAAAGCTCTAGATCAAGAAATAGCAAATTCTCTCAATCTTTTAGCCCATAATTAAAAAAAAAAAAAAACATGAGAGGGGAGGAAAGAAAATCTAGCATGGCTCTGGTTTTGCTGCTATTAAAAAACCTAGATGCTATAGAGGAAGGTGAGGGCAGAAGGAGAGGACAAGAGATTGATTTGGAGAGGTTGTGTTGCTGAAGTGCTGAGGTATAGGAAGTTTTTCTCCATGTTAGTGACTTTCTGGAGGATACAGGTCTTCAGATCATAAGCACTGAAGAGTATTTTAAAGATGCCTTCTTAAAGATTCTTGTCTCTCTTTACATAATGTTTCACCAACTGAAAGAAAAGTAGGCTTCTTTGTTGCTGTTGTTTTTTTTAAAAAAAGGGATCAACCCTTTTTCCTTTCAGCCCTGTAGCAGACAGTACTGTCATGCTTTCACATTTCAGATGTGACAAATAGCCTTCGCTATGCCTGGAGGTCGGCAGTACCAGCCCCTGGCACAGTGTGCCTGCTCCACGGTCTCCCGGAGGTGCTGCTGGTGTGTGCTCTCGTAGGCAGGAACTGGGTGGAAGCTGTGCAGCTGAAAGATGCTAATGGCCTCTTTTATCACAGGAAACAGGGCGAAACAGCAAGTGTTTTATTAGTTTCTTATATGTATGTCTTGTTTTATTAATTTCTTATATGGCTTTCTCTGGCTCCCTGGAAACTAGAATGTTGTTAGAAATCTTGGAAATTATCAGAATGTAATAATAAATAGGAATAACAAAGGGGTTTTTTAGAAGTTAAAATCCCTTTCTGTGGGAGCCTTTTCTGAATGGCCCAGCAAGACGTGGAAGCTTGCAACTGTAAAATATGTGACTTGGCTGCCTCAAGTCCAAAGGTTATGCAAGGCTTTTCTCTCCTTACCGGGTTTTTCTCCTCGGCCTTCACCTCTCTTTTTCTCCCTTTTCATTTCACCTTCCCTCCCTCCCGTGTTTCTCCCACCAGTACACAGCTTTTGGGGAAGAAGGAGGTAGACATCTGTCCCCTGCCTTCACAGGGACAAGAGGGCAGCAACGAGGAGGCTCTCTCTCTCCGCTTGGCAGGAGTTGTCAACACACTGCTGTCCTGCCACAACATCAGCACCTCAAAACCCGGTGGATCATGGGATCACTCGAAATGACACAGAAAAAACTGTTAAGCATGACTGTAATGAAGACAGAAGAAGAGCAAACAGCTTTTCTCCTTCCTCTCCACTTCACAGTGAGCAGGGGAACCAAGCAGGTTACCTGGAGGCAGGGACTCAGTAACAGAATCAAAGAGCTCTCCATGCAGTGCTGGCTGGCAAAGGATGTGCCTCGTCCTGCCAAGGGAGGGACATGTGCATGGCGCGATGCTGGCCCCAGCCCTGATGGATTTTTTGATAGCTCTGTAAATATTGTTGACATTTGAGATAGGTTTAAGTAAGCTCGAAAAGCTTTGAGGCCAGAATATGGAGCTTTTGTGCTTCTCTACAGGGAAAGCCCTGGTCAGGTTCCAGCAGCGCCGAGCAGAAGGGAACAGAGACGTGTTTGGGAGGGATCGCTAAAAGAGTTTGGAAGTGGACAGGGCGTTTGCCTGCGACTTTTACTTTATCTTTCTAGACATGCAAAATAGAGAGATTAATGAGAAGATGTAGACTGTGGTTTCTGTTCCCTGAGAAGCACAAGCTAGACTACTCCTATACATCTAAATACTGGTTAAGGTCGTGTACGCCCCTGAAAGCCTAAATCTTAGCTCATAAATATCTGACAATGAACACTGCCCCTAATCATTGTCCTTGTGAATCAAAAAAGCTCAGGCCAGCTTTCCTGCACTGATAGAGCCCACCATTCAAAAAGTTGTTGGAGTCCTTTGCTGAAGCTAAAGCCTGGTATCTACATTTTCACTGAGAAGTCTTCTCTGTGGAGTTGTCCCCGAGTCAGGCCCAAGCCTGTACTGGTGTGGGGGGGTTATTCCATCCCAGACACAAGGCTTTCCACCTGCTTTTGTTTAACTTCGTTAGGGTCCTGTCAGCCCATCGTCCAGATTGTTAAAGGTGGACCCTGCTGACCACAAGCTGGACTTTGCACCCCTGATCACAGCTTTGAGCCTGGCATGCAGAAAATGTTTCCCCCACCTTATTGTCCACTCGAGTAGCCCGTATCTCATCAGTTCAGCGATAAGGAAACTGGGAGACTGTGTCAGAGACCTAGCTAAAGTGTACGAGATTCACTGCCCTCCTCTTGGCCCTGGGGTGTCATCACGGAAAGCAGCAAGACGGGCCAGGCATAATTTGCCCTTGGCAAAGCCACATTCGCTGCTCCCAACCCCCTTGTCCTTCATGTGTTTGGAAATTTGTTTTCTAAAACAATCTGTTCCATCACCTTCCCAGGGGCCAGGGTGAGGCTGACCAGCCTGCAGTTCCCTGCATCTTCCTTCTAGCCCTTCTTGAGGATGGGTGTGATGTTGCCTTTTTCCAGTCCTGAGGAGCCTTCCCCAAGCGCTGTGACCTTTTGGAAATGATGTAGAGTGTCCTCGCAGTGACACCAGCCAGCTTCTTCAGCACCCTTGGCTGCATCCCAGCTGGTCCCGAGGTCCTGTGCACATCGAAGCGGTTTAAGTGAGCCCTAACTTTGTGATTTTCTGCTGTGAGTATGGTCTCACTCCCACAGATTCTGCCAGCAGACTCAGGGACCTGTGAGGCCTGGGGACAAGGGAAAATCGAGGAAAAAACTGCTGACCCCACTGAGCAGTGGCCAGAGGCTCTCCTCCGCCTTCCTCTTGCTGCCAGTGTACTTACGGAGGAAATCATGCCTGCTGCCCTCCACCCACCCTGCTGGCTTCAACTCCAGCTGAGCTTTGGCTTTTCTCACTCCATCCCTCTGTGCCCAGGCAAGATCTCCATACCCTCCCAACTGGCCTGTCCCTGCTCCAGTCTCTGCTCTTCCTTGTTGTGCTCGGGCTCCGACTCGCTTCCTCCTGGCCCCAGGTTGGTAGCAGGGCAATGGATTCAGTACTGCTGCTGCCTCACTGCCTGACACTGTGTCCCTTGCCATGACAGACAGCTTGTCACTAGAGCTGCCAGAAGTGAGGGACATCCTGCTGAAAGAGATGAAATTCTGATGTTAATCTCAAAGAGTGAATTCCCATCTTAAAAGTAATTGAAAACAGAAACCTTCAGGAAACTAAAATGAATAGTGCAGAACTAGGTATCAGCCTTCACAAATAACTCTTGTGCTTGCTCTGTGGCAGTTATAAATATGGTTCAAAATCCATTTTATTTATTTTTACAGTGGATGTTTGCAGCTTCTACAGTCAGTGAATTTATAAACAATGCAGCACAGCTACTTAATTGAGACTACAGATGTGGTTTAGACTGCTTTATATTTGGGATAAAACCTGCTTTTCAAGTCATGGAGGCAGAGAAAGTAGGTTTTGGTCTGAGTTTTTGTTTCGTTTTGTTTTGTGGACATTGTTTTCTCCAAAGTAGAGAGGTTTAGAATAGAACTGCAACAGGGAATTTTAGAGAAACTCTGGGAAAAAATAAGTAGAGCAATAGTAAATTGTGTTACAAATATTTGCTATTTGGCAAAGGACTTATGTCTCTGATACCACCTCTGAAACAAGTGGAGAGGACCTTTATGCAAAAATACAGTCAAAGGCTCACTTTTCTTTTGCATCTGTTTATGCTAATGTAACTTTAGGGAAAGGTTTCTTTAAAATACTAGAGGTATCCTGCAGGAGAGAATTGGTTCCAGAAAGCACCACATTATATGGTTAGCTCTTTCTAACTTATTGACCATAGAAAATATCTGTGACCGTTTGTATTTTGCATCTCCGTGCAAACTTAAAATTCATTGCAGAGATAAAGCACTAAGTGTTCTGGGATACAAAACCTGTTGTACATTATGCCAAAAGTAGTACAGTGGAAGTAGGTAAATCAGTGCACCCTCTGAGGCAGACCCAGATTTAGTGCTGTGAAAAGCCACACCACGATCGTATCAGAATTCGTTCTCCTCCCTGGAGCCAATAACAGGGCTGCCATCTACTAAATATTATTTAAATTTCTGTCGTTCAGTTTATAGTGGACGGCTTTGAAGTATTACCTCCAGTGTCACAAAATGAGAGAAATTTTCTCTGCAAGAAAGATAAAAGAGATACTTCTGGCAAAGACCTTCAAGTAGGTACTCGAGGGTTGTTTCCCCTCTGAGGCAAACTAATTTAAGAAATATACTATCAGACTTGCAGCAGATCATATGAACTCTCTAGGGCACATTTGGGTAGTAGATCAGGAGCATTAGTTGCATAAAATTGATTAACAGCACTCTGCGATCAGAAACATAGAGGAAGCTTATGGCGAAGGTCCTGCAAGGAGCAACTCGTTATTAACCCATTTGAAAATGCTATAGTAGCACATAAAGAACTTGCAAAGCACCTAGTTTTGTGAGAGGCTGACTCCTACACTTCAAAAACCGGTGTCTTTGGTGAGCTCCAGCAGAGAAGGCTCAGAGTTACCCTGCTAGAGGCCAACTTTCCTTCTCTTCCCCAGCTGCACACAGCGGGATGGGGTGACCGGGACTCAGTTCTGCTCCTGTCTGCATTTAGGGACAGGACACTGAAGGCTCCTCTGAATGTAGCATTCAGTAATGTGTTACTGGCCTAAGTTACCAAAAAGGAAGAATCTGCAAAAGAAATCAGTGGTGAAATACATGTTATCTAGGGTTCAGTAGAAGTTCTGGGCAATGTGCTGTGGACCATCTCAGAAGAGCTCTTGCTGTGGGGTGCTAAAGTTGCGGCATCGTGTGGTGTGAGTCATGGCAGTATGTCTCTGCATTTCAACCAAGTTTTGCAAATCAAACACTGAACAGATGAGGGCCTATAATATAATTGCCAAGGTCTGTGAACAGGGATTCCATCACAAAATGGCACATGCTGCTGTGATGGCTGTCATCTCCTGCTTGAACGTGTCAGGAGCACGGGAGGAGTAGGCAAGGAAGCTTGCGGAGGCTGAGCCGGGTTGCTGAAGAGGCAGAGAGCAGCGAGGGAGGATGCTTTGCAGAAACTTTGTGCTTCCCTAAGCCTACAGGCTCCAGCTTCGGATGCAGTTTAGAGCAGCCCAAGAGTCAGAGCCAACTGGAGAGATCACCTAAAGGTCATTGTCTTGGCCGAGTGTTGGCCAAAGCTGGGGCGCTCTAGGTGAAAACTCATTACAGTTAAGCTGCAGCTTCCAACCCTGCCAGCTCACCCTCACAGCTCCTTTCCCATGAAGGAAGGCAACTGAGGCACCTGCATAGTTTGTGCTCATCACAGAGAAATCTTCATTTCCCTCTTGTTTCTTTATTGCCACCTCATCGCTTTTCATTAAGGGCTAGTTGTGCAACTTCACTCACCGAGACCCTGCACTGTGTCAGTTGGGGGAGCGTTGTATTTTGGGAGGAGTGGAATTGCCTCGAGGTAGCATACCGGTAGCTGATATTTCCTTCCAGGAGTGGGATTCAGACTTTGGCTGTGGCTTGGTCATATGAAACCACCGATGACGAGTGAAGTCAGCCTGGTTTCTAATTTTCTGCTGGATTTCATTCGTATTTCAAAGAGGCTTAAGAACAGGTATTATGTTGTCTGCTGCCAGACATGCTGCCAAAATGCCCGACTCCTCTACACCCTCTGCCTTTGAAAGAAAACATTTTTCTCAACTGATAAGCACTTCTGATACAGGAAATGGTACTGAATACAAAATTAGGGAGTTTCTTCATTTATATAAAAGTAAGGATCATGTTGTCATTTGGACTGATATGCAGATTGAATAATTTGCTATATTTTCCGAAATAAAAATGAAACATTATGCCCCCAAGGAATGCCACTGCCTTGGTCACTCTGTGCAACAGGTACCTCATGTTTTTCGATCCAGTTTAAAACTACGTGGTGACTTCTGAATGCTCCATACATAAAGATTTGAAGGATGATCTTACATTCCTGAGAACACTGGGGCAAGAGGATACAAGTAAACATAGATGTATGGAAAATAGCCCTGATTGACAGCTGTACTTGTATGTAGGGGGAAATCAGGCGACTAAAGAAGACAGAGAACTAACGATTTTGCCTACAGGGACAAGAAATACGTAGTCTCATAAATCCTTCCAGAAGGAAGATGGCTACACTAAGACCATAAACTTTACTTATAAAAATTCTTACACGTTGGGAAATAAATTTACATGTAACACACGGCACATTTTCTGCCTCCGCAGGCAGTGATGTTCGGTGCCACCCAGACAGCCCAGGTCCCACCTGCCAGCCTCCTGCCCTGTCCCCAGTGTCCTGGGGGGCTCCGCCGAGTCTACAGGCAGAAAACCGAGGGGAACTTCTGGTGAGGATCTTCTCTCTAAGGGTCCTGGATAAGAAGAGGAGGCAGAAGGGGTAGGGCGACTGAGGGGCTCTGCACCTCTCTCTGTACGGTCGCACCAGATGGCAGCTAAATTCCTAAAGCGGGCTGGGGAGATGGAAGATTTCTAAGTGCCCCCCCTCTTCCTCTTAAGCAGGTCAGAAATAGTGTCATTCGTATAAAATGGTTTGAAGTGAATTGTATTTGGGAGGCAGCTCTGACTAGACACTGACGCAGAGTGTATTTTTTTAACCTGAAGCAAGTTTTGTGGTGGAATAGTGCCACCACTCACACCAAGTGAGGCTTTAGTACCGAATTTGATACCATCAGGAACAGAGGTGAATTAATTGGCTCTGTTGGGTTGCAAATGGGCATCGGGTACTGCACAACAGTTCCCTCTTTGTCTGTCTGAGCAGTATCCTGACACAAATCTTGGGGTTTGAATCAGGATTTTCCACTACCTGCCTTATGTTGGGCAAATGAGTGTTCATTTTACAGAGGGCAGTATTGCATTGTATTTTCATACACCCGTGGTCATATAGAGCAGGTAGATCTAGAAGACTTTTACTTCAATTAGATGGTGTTGCTGTGAATAATGGCTTCAGCTTTTGTTTCACATGGCGGCAGTTCTCACTGTCTGGGGGCTGAAGAGTGTGAACCTGAGTGTGCAAAGGCTGGGAAGAACAATGTGGCCAAGCCTGTTTGTAAAGAAAGTGCAAGTAACAACACTCAGAGTACTTAAGAGCAATTTATGTACCATCTAGATAAAGTTACAGGAGTTACTGTTATGCTAAGTGCGTAATTCTGTGTTAGCCCCGCTTATCTCATTTCACTTACTTGACAGACAGTTCTTGTACCAGACCAGTTCGTGCTTGTGTGAAATAAGTGGTGCGAATAATGCACAATCGGTCTCATTTTAATGTTTTTACCACCTGGAGCCAGAGCTGGGCTTTTAGTCCAAGGAACAAGGCAACTTCCCGAGGAGCTAGGGCCCCTCTGTTTGTCATCGCGCTGCTCTCAGCGTGTCGTCCAGCAGAGGTGGTGCAGCCAATTGACCAGTACCTGCTCTCCCCCCGCAGCTGGGGAGATACTTCACTGCCCAGAAGTGCGAGCAGAGACGGGCAGAGAGCTGTGTGTTGGTAACGACACACGGGACATCCTTTATTCCCTTGTTCTCTGCTGGTACTGATAACACCTTTGGAACGCCCAGAACAACCCACCCATGACGTACTGGGGGGTTTAATGTAAGAATCTGTCCTTGTGTATTATTAATGGAAGACCAATAGGACCTGCAGTTCAGAAAACTTTCCTTGATTATATCAAAGGTGAAAATCACAATTGGTCGAATCTGAGAGTGTCAAACGTACGTGCTCTTCACCCTGCGACAGCGTGACTGGAAATGGCACCCTTCAGAAGTAAACCGACGTGCTTGCTTTCAGATTTTCCTTTCTTCCAAAGTAAATACGGAGATTGGAAAATGGGATAATAATGCAATATATATACGAAATTGAAAATGATGATTAAGAATCCAAGATAATATCAGTGAGGAATGTTTTCCCCATTTTGCCTACAGGTAAAAGTCTTGTGAATTTTCCTTTTGTGCTTTGGTGCTTCCATCAGAAAGGCTTAGGAAACATCCCATTCACATGGACTACCGAGGAAAGAAATATCGTGATAGTTATATTGGACTGTGGCATTAAGGAATATAATCTGCTGGTGAGTATGTAGGAGTTTAATCATTCTTTTTATACAAGCTATAGTTAAATTCTCAAATCCTCCGAACAACTGACAATCAAGGGTTGAAATGCATCACAATTCTAGCTATAATAGTTATTTGTTAAGTTAATCATCCTGTAAGGTTTAATGCTCTGTCATTCTCTTGCTACTAACTGTGTCTTTTGCACTTGTCATTATATAATTATTTTCTCGATAAGAAAAATACCCCACTGCAGTCACCCAGCACGAAACACGCATCAAGAATGAACTCACATCATCCACATAAATGTGCCGAAGAACCCCGACAGCGCGGCTGCAGCAGCAGGCTGTAGGCCAGGGCTGGTATTGCGTGCCCGTGCTGCTCTGGCTGCCTGCTGGGGCGGCTGGTTTAAGTCCTCTGAACATCAGAACAAAACTGGCAGCAAAGGGGCTGAAGCTGGCACCGAGTGGGTTGCCCCGCTTCGCCTGGCAGAGGTGTGACGGTGAGGGTGCTGGGGCTCCCTGGTCTCAGAGTGACCATTCCCTGGGGACATGGAGCAGAACAAGGAGACACTTTGAAGCTGGGATAAAGCAGAAAACCCTCACGGGCCACACCAAACCCTTGGGCCAAGCCTCAGTGGAACAAGCTTGGGTGGGAGTCCAGGTATCGTGGCACTGACCTGGTCCCTGCAGGGTGATGGGAACCGGAGAGCTGGCAGCTGGTGCTGGCACTGGGGATAAAAGGGAAATTGGAAAGAGATTCCTCCGATCAGCCCTGGTCACTGGGCATCCTGGGGTCTTCCGAAAGGCTCAGCTTGATCTGAAATAATTTTAAGAGAGAAATTATTCTCTCGGCAGAGAAGGGGCAGTTCCTTGCCTCCAGACTCTCCCAGTAATTTTATTTATGACCTTATTGAAGTTCCCTTCAAAGAGGCCACTTGCAGGGGTCAGACTGTCTCCACCAGAAGGACACTTGAATCCAATCTGCAGGAATAGAGAAAACTCTGGTAGCAACTTAGTAACAACATTCTTTTCAAGGAAGGTGAAAAATGCGTTAAAATACTTGATATCGGAGCGTCGTCCGCGGCCCCCAGCAGCCGATAAAAGGGTCTGTGTGGTGTTGACACAGCCCCCTGCAGAGCCCTTGCCACAGGAGCCCAGCTGCCAGCAGCAGCAGAGGGGTGCAGAAGTCATTTGTTGGGAAGGAATAGGAAGCAATCAGCAGCACTTTAAACAAATTATTGCCATGAAATCACTCTCTCAGCTTGAGATAAGCGCTCGGGGTCTGCTAAAGCTATAACAGCCCTGGGGCTCCTCCTCCCGAGATATCCTCCTGCTGGGTTTTTATTCATAAAGTGAGGGACTCAGCAGAGTTGTGCTTTACCCTGGGGCAGAATATGCTTGTCCTCAGGCTGCAGGTGTGTCCCCTCTGCCTGTGAAAATACGTGTGTGTGTGTGTGCACGTGTGAGTGTGAACGTGTGTGTGCGTGAATGTGAATATACACGTGTATGAGAAAGTGCATGGGTGTGTGTAACTGAGAATATGTGTGCGAGTGTGTGTGTGAGTGTGTGTGTACATGTGAATATGTAAGTGTATCTGAGAGCGTGTGTACACGCTACTGTACGTGTGTGTGTATGAGGATGTCCGTGTGCGAGGACGTGCACGGGGGCTGTCCCAGCACGTTACTCACAGCCGTGTCCTGTTGCAGGGGAGCAGACCCTGTGCAGGTGGAGCTGGTCAGCAGGTGCCTGCAGAAGATCCGTTCTCAAGGGTCCGTGGTGCCCTGGCACAGGTGAGAGGGGGAAGGACCGTCTCTTCGGGGGGGAGCTGCAGGACAAGGCGGGGTCTGGGCTGCCTGTGAAACCAGGCCAGGTCTGTGCCCACCCTGGCTCTCGGGGCGACAGCTGTGCTGTCTGCCTTCAGAGGCAGAAAGTGTGGCCCCTGTGAACCCCCCCTGCCCTGGGCCAGAGCCCACCTCTGCGCCCAGCGTCTGGCTGCTTCTTGCAGCTCCTGGTGGCCTTATCCAGAGGGCACTCGATCTGTGGATCCAGGTTGTTGCTACCAAAATCTCAGAAATGTCTGCTCCAGAAATGCCGTGACTGTCACACAGCTGGCTCTGCAGGGTTTTGGCGATTACTGCTGCTTAGTGTCTTTTTCATTAAACCTCCTCTCTAATGGGAGCAGATGGCCATGACTCTAGAGAAAGAATATGAGACCAACCACTTTTGTCTTTTACTCAGAATTCCCATGCCTGCCCATTGCCCCTGATGTCACTGGAAGGATTAGGAGCGCAGGTGGGGACTAAGCGGGTGAGTCCTTGAGAAGGAAATTCTCATTTTGTAAATCTTCTTTCTGAGAGAATCTTGGCTCTCTGGAGACGCGGGGCTCCAGGGTTATGATTCAGAGGGAAAACCCGGAATAGCAGTGGGATGCGGTAATGCGCTGGGCGTCCGTGCACAGACTGCCGTTAGTGGGAAGGGGATCCGGGGAGAGGCGGGACGGTCGCAAACGTGGGGAAAGAGCAGTGACTGGGAGGGATGGGAGGCTCCAGGGCCACCGCTGCTGTGAGAAAATGCTTCTTGGCACTTGCCAACTCCGGCCAAGCAAGGCCCCGGGGGTGGGCAGGGAGGCAGCCGCCGGCACTGCTGCCAGGAGCGCGCCGGCAGCCAAGCGGCAGAGGCAGCCGTGGGCCAACATTTTGGCCTTTTCCCTGGCCCTGCTGCGTTTGCGGGAGCAGACCCAGGCAGAGCAACCCCGGCACACACAGCACAGAAGCTGACGTGGGAGAAGAGAGATGTCTGCCACGAATGAGGGGAAACACCCCCACTGGTACCAGCAGGGTCTCTGATGGACAGAGACATTGCAGGTAGTCCTTAAATCAGAAAAAAAACCAACCTGGTAATGAAAAGCAGGGATGCTGAAAGCTCCCACTGTGAACTTATGATGGAACAGGGCCAAGAAATCCCCAGCTGCCTGTTCTTAGGTATAATTATTTTATTTAGGTGAACACATGTGGCTGCAGGCATAGCCCCTTCCAGGCTCTGCCTCCGTCAGGTGGAAGAGATTTATAGATGCTGCTGAGCCAGGGCTCGTAGCCTTTAGCAGGGCTGCTATAAAAAGCTGCGGAAAGCTCTAGCTATCATTTTGTCTCATTCTGACCAGCCCAGCACCATGTTTGTTGGGCACTAATCCACTTCCTTGGAGGTAGATCCACTTGGAGAGGGTGGCAGAAGGATGCTGCTGCCTTGCCACTTGCCTGGGAACCTCCTCAGTCAAGAGAGAAGGTTCTGCGTTGGCTTTGGTGCTGCGGCGCTTGCCTCTTCTCTTGCCTACGGGGGCTGAAAAGCAGCCGAATGGACACAGGTGTGTCAAAGTACAGGACACCCGTCAGTCTCACTTCTGGCTTTGAAAAATCACTGAATTTGAATCCATTTTATGTTTTGTCACCCATTATTGATTGTATTCTGCATGTTCCTTCAAGCTACTGTATTTCCCTTGCTAAGGATTTGACTTGTTAATATTAAGTGGAGATGCATCTGGAGCACAAAAATCAGATGCATCTCTGGGTTCAAACTTCTGCAAAACTCAGACAAGATAGAGTTTGTTCAGGCTCATGTCTGCATGGAAAATGTTCAGCTCTGTCTCAAGGTTTGTTTACGTGTTTTTTGATTTCAATATGACATGAACCAACTGCTATTTAATTAGTGAGGCATTGTAGAAATTCTTCTTAGGGGTGTAATTTGCTTTGATCTCTTGCCTGAGGAAGGAGTTTAGCAATGGAACCGCTGTTCCTTCCTAGTGCAAGCAGACATAATTGCACTGGCTTTGTCCTGGCTGTGGACTAGATTATTTCTCTAATGCTTTTTAAATATTGCTTCCTCCTCTCACATAAATTCTTCCTGTCAGGAGCTCTCTGCGCATCTCGCACCTTTGCTGGTCCAAGCTGGTTTAGCCTTCACGCCACAGGCTGCTGCAGCTTTTCTTCTTAGGCTCTTTTGACAGGAAAGTGATCAGCAAATGTCTTCCAGAAGCTGGATTCACAACCTCTTGGGTTGTTTCAGGTCTTTATTTTGCAGGTTTTTACATACATGTGGAGAATAAGCGACATGCAACAGTTCTTACCTACACAGCCTGCAGACTCCAAGGAGCAGCACGCGTGTAGTTCTTCACTTGTTACGATGCCGTTGTCACGTTAGGACTTCCTGGGGCACCCATCCCCTTGGGCTCCCTGGCACGGGGCAGCCCGAGCCCTCTGCATGATGCTCTTTAGTGGGGTTTGCTCTGGCAGAAGGACCAGGCAGAGCGCGGGAGGTGAGACTGCCCTTTCCCTTGGGACAAACGGGCAGGCTGGACTCGGGTGGCAGGAGAGGTTGGCGGGTCACCCTGGGGCCAGCTAAAATCTGAGTCTGAGTCAAGTCTCGGTTTCCACCGAAACAGCAAATCTTCCCTCCCACTTTTTCATCTTTCTCTTTCATCTCTCCCAGCTCCTCCCCGCATTCTTGCCATCTGAGGTACTGGGGCCGGTCAGCTCAGGTTCCTCTTTCAGCGGCCACCGGCGGAGCTGCTGACGCTCTCAGGGTGCGTGCCTTTCACAAGCCCAGCAGCTAAAACACTCTCCTCCACTGGAGGCAAATCCACAGCTGTGACTGCCGAGCGGGCTGTGGATAGTGTGCTCCCCAAAAGCGAAGGCTGAACCAGCCGCTGAAAGGGCAGAGTGGGCTCTAACCCTGTAGCGAGGCGAGAGCTCGGCAGGACACGGTTGTGTAGGCTGGGAGGGAGAGGAAAGCCAGGGAAAATGCTGGAGCAGGCAGAGAGGGGGGAGCGCTCCCCCCCTGCCCTGCCCGCAGCCTGTGCCGGGGAAAAGGGGTCTCGCACCCACTTATTGTGTCTGTTGTGAGGGACGAGGAGTGAACTGTGTGTGTTCACTTGTAGTCATCCCATCGGTAGCTTTCTGAGCAAGCACTTTGCCCCCGTAGATCATTGCACACGTTTTTGTACGACTCTCTGAGAGTCTGGACTGAGCTTCAGGTGCTTCCTCGAAACAAAAGCAGACGCACAGCAAAGCAGCCAGGCACCCAGCGTCCAGCCAGTGCCCCAGTCTCCCCTCCCTCCCCTCCTCTTGCCCCCTCCCCTGACGACTGCCCCTGAAGCTTGGTGTCCCCTCTTGCCTTTAAGAAGAGCAATCTGACAAACTGAAGAGAGCCGAGGACACGGGAGGGAGGTCCTTGCGTGGGGGTGTCTCCCAACATACTCTGTGCCTCACATTCATGCTCGAGAGGTGGGGGCGACGCCTCCTTGTTAAACGCAGTGACTGTGGAAATGGGGGTCATCAAGTAAGCAGAACTATGGCTGGGTAGCATGTCTGAGGAAAAAGCAACGTGGAGCTTCTCTTTCTGTCAAATGGGAAGGTGAAGCCTTGGTTTAAGAGAGCAGGGGGACGCCACGTACCCGAATGGGAGGGCAGCTGCAGGAAAGAGGGTAAAAGCCACTGGTTGGTGGGCATTTATAAGCGGTGCTTTCACAGTCCCCAGCTGTCACGTGTTCCTGTGTCCTTAGCTTTTCCTTACTGGACCCAGACTGGGTCCAGACCCTTCTGAAGTCTGGGCAGAGACCTCACTCCGCTCATCACACAAGGAGCCACACAAACTGCCCAACTCGTCTCTGGAAGCAGTGCGTTTTCTGCAGCTCCAGTATCTTCATTCTGCATACTGCATCTTGCAATGACCATTCGGGTTTTGGTAGGGTTATTATTATGGGCTGGGCCTCCTGATGGGCAGGCACGGCACAAACACAGGGCAGGAGTGATGAACTCTCTGTGCTGCAGCCACTTAACTGTGCAGCTGAAATAAAATGTCAGGCAGCCTCTTTTGCTGTGCCCTGGGCATGTTTTGGCCCCAAAGTCAGGGATGAGCCGCTTGGACCCCTATGAAGCTCCACCAAAGGGACTGGTGGTGCAGGAGGTGAGGACCTGGAGAAGGACGGCACGGGGTGAAATTAGGGTGTGCTGGTGGCCCCCATCCCCCTCTGCCAGCGCTCACAGCACCGACCTGCCCCGAGCCTGGTGAGGACAAGGCTTGTGACAACGGGACACAGGAGAGTAGAAGAAGATATGGAGACAGAGCATGGAGAGCCTTTAAAATACCCCAGGCTTGAGGCAGGACCTAAAAAAGGCGTTTCTCAAACTGCTCAACTAGCAACCAAGAGGGGAAGGATTTATTTTCCTCTCTATTGCTTTGTTGCCCTCTTCCTTCCTATGCCCTCTTCCTTGGCACGATGAGTCATGACCCCACGGCAGAGGTGTGGGGAACTCTGAGCCATGGATCCTCCTTGTCACAGCCCTGCTCCCAACTCAAATTCCAGCTGCTCTCGGTCATCGTCTCGGCTCCCCTCGGCTCTCGCCTCATCTGCTGGCACAGCAGCACCAACCACCTGGCTGCCTCCAGACATGCATTTGTGGGACACCCAAACCAACAATTTACAGTGTGGTAAAATCTCAGTCTCGTGGGGGTTTCTCTGGAGCTAAAGAAGTGAGGTAATAGGTAGAGTCCACACTTAGATCTTCCCCAGTCTGTGCATCTTCTGTTCGCTGTAATCACCCAGGGATTTGTTGGGCAGCTGCGGTCCTGATGAAGGCCAGGCTTTAGAAGGGCTGTTCAGACACCTGAGAAAAAAGCAAGGGGACGCTGAGGCAGCCACGAGGGTGCTGCTGCCTCTGCTCGGCTGGTCCCCAGCGAGGTCTGCCTGGCCCAGGCTGCTCTCCAGGTCGCCCCCTGACTCACCACTCGCTGTGGGCTTGTGCTGTACCAGACCCTTTCTGAACACAGGAACCTTGAGCAGGTAGACAGCTGTCAAAAGTGGTCTAGACCAAGTCCTCTGTACTCTGAAAGGCTTCTTAGGATCCCTTGGGTGCCTGGGTGTGTGTTAGAGACTGGTGTTTCTGTGTGGCATCTTAGATGCCACCCTCAGCCAGGATTTCAACAATTGGCCAGTAAGCTGGGGAATAATTGCCTCAGCGTCCAGAGGCAGAACAAACCCAGGCTGTATGTGACGAGTCCTGAGGCTGGAGAGAAGCGGGACACCCGGTTGAGGAAGAGATTGTCAGTTCTTCCCTTGCACTAGGAAAATGTGTGTCTTTCCTTGTACTTGCAAATAATGCACACAAATAATACATACTTAAAAATGCATAATGATAATACATTAAATCCTGAAATCCTTGATTCAGGGTCTTCACACTCAATAAAATAGTTTTCAAAAACAACTTGAGGGTACTTTAGTTACTTCATGAGCCGTGACTGACATTAGAGTGACTCTCCTTTCCCAAAGCAGCATCGACTCACACCCTTCTGAGCCACAGCCCTGGTGACACCAGTCGGGAGCTCGGCTCGGGCCTCTCCTTGGCTCTGCGGGAAGGTGGATGTAAGGGGTGACACTGCCTGTCCCGAAATCCGTGCAAAAAATTGCACTAGCTTCTGTGTTAACAAAAGTCCAGAAAGTGCTTTTTAATGAAAGAGGGGATGGCAGGCACCTCGAGAAGTTACACTTTATGTAAGTTCTGGATTTATACTGCAAATTAAGCCATGCAGCAGGGGTTGTACATAACAGATCATGTTTAAGTTGCGCTTTGGAGTCTGTTTCCTGAGACAAATCAGTACTTTCCGTAGCAGCAGACTTCTTTTGGTGCTACTTTTAACAAGTGTGTTTTAGAGATGTGAGAGCAGTTTTGGGTGAACTTGAGTGCTTGACCAGAAACCCAAACTCCTTTATCCTTTCTGTTGAGCTAAATACTCCGTCATCATAGTCACACCGTAGGGTGAGACTCAGAAAATGCATCTAATGCCAAGAGTAGGAATATGGCTACAGGTAACTGTCTTTTTATAAGAAAATACAGATTTAAGAGCAAGTTTGCACATCCTTTTAAGCTATTTCATATGTGAACTTTACAAATCAGTAATTTTGCTTATAAGCAAACATACAAACATCTACTTGAAATTCAGAGGGGTAAAAAAATTTCAGCCTGCTCATTTTCTTTCAATGAAAGCTTCAAAGCTTTCATTCATTAATGTATGCAAGGAAAAAGGTAAAATCAGAAATAACTCAGATCAAAAATGCCATTAAAATGCATTGTTCTGCTCTTTATTAAAGACAAGATTTCTATATAAACAGCAGCTTGTGAAGCTGTAAATGCAGACCATGGTAGGTCTGATCTGGGTAGAGATTTATTGCAACGTCACATCAGTTCCTCAGCACAGAGAGCTCTGCTGCCCGACCCTGCCTTCGGCATCAATGGCCATTTCTCTCTGGGCTTTTGCTCTTTGCTGAAAAAGCAGCTCCCCCTTTTGCCCAGTTTCCCCCCTTCCACTCTCGGGTTGTGTAAATAAGTCACCGCAAGGGCATCTAATAATCTCTAGAATGTGACAACATTCAGTGCAGATGCCCTTATCAGCATCACCTTTGCTTCTGCCTCTGCCTCATCCTTCAAGACGACCGGCGGTGGCCTTAGAGATCAGTCACACGTCGACTGCTTCTTCAAACACTTCACGTGGGAAACAGCTCAGGGGCACGATTGCTGAGCTGCAGACCTGGAAAATAACTGTCATCCAGACATTTACATCTGTCAAAGGAATTTCAGCCCAGTGACACTGCTTTGCCTCCCCTTTGTTTTTTTTTTTTAAACTTTAGCAAGCCCTTAGATCCCTTCTGACTTAAAGCTGTGGGGCATTACTTTGGGAGGAGCTCCAGAGCTCCACTTCAGAAATGTGTTTTCGTCAAGAATAAGTCACACACCTTCAAAATGAAAAAGCCTGTTATTGTATCATGTGTTGTAATTAAGATGAAGCCATGTGCTTGCTTTCCTGCGTCCCATCAACGTCAGGGAACCCCAGGTTCCTGCAGCCCCAGGAACAGCCATGGCACCGTTCTCTGAGGCGTGGGGTAGCCAGCCCTGCCCCTGCCTTCGGGAGACACGGGCTGCGCTGTGGTCAGTTGGCCAAGGGAAGTCCCAGCCCTGTGCTGCAGAACCAACACCAGCCACGGGAGGTAGATCAGGAAGGGAGGAGGTCCTTAATGCAGCCAAACTGGGGGGGTCATGGTGGCCTCGGTCCTGAATGCGTCACCTGAACCTGCTCTTGACTCTAACCAGCTGATGAGAACCTACTGAGTTTGGCAGGACTGCAGGCTGGCTTGCTCTGACATGTTCTGCTAAATAGTAACACCTGGGTATGTCAGGACAAACTTTGTTGAATCTGGACCTGATTGTGCTGGGGTGTGGGCGCTGCAGGTACTCTAAATACTGTTGCATGTGTTTGCTGACAACACGGAGCCGGGTGGCATGGTCAGTGCACCGGAGGGAAGGGATGCAGTCCAGAGGGACATGGACAGGCTGGAGAGGTGGGCCTGTGCCAACCTTATGAAGGCCAAGGCCAAGTGCAAGGTCCCGCATGTGGGTCAGGGTAATCCCAGGCACGAATACTGGGCAGAGAATGGACTGAGAGCAGCCCTGAGGAGAAGGACTTGGGTGTCGGTGGGTGAGAAGCTCAACATCAGCCAGCAACATGTGCCGGCAGCCCAGAAAGACCCTGCATCCTGGGCTGTGTCCCCAACAGCGTGGCCAGCAGGGTGAGGGGGGATTCTGTCCCTCTGCTCCGCTCTGGGGCGACCCCCCAGTGTTGCCTCCAGCTCTGGGGCCACCAACAGCAGAAGGACATTTTCTACTTTCTTTCCACTAAAAAAATGCACTAAAGAATCACAGCCCATTCCCAAACACACGCCGGGAGGACGCCCATCGAGCAGATACTTTTATTTTCACTGCAGATGTGTCCCATCTCCTTTGTACAATGCTGTGATCACAGACCAAAGGTGTCTCTTGCAGGGACTCTGTCATTAGTAATATTCTCATTAACTTCCCCCTTTTTTCCTCCATTTTTTCTCTTTTAATCAAAACATTTCCCCAAAAGTGGATATATTTCATCATTAGTGGAGCGACCTATTTATTTGTGGAAAAGTAGGTATCTCTCTCAGGAATCTGCAGCACAAGTTACTCAAAAACCTCACTGATTCTTGATTTCGCTGCAGGTGTATGAGGGGGTCTCCTCTCTCTTCACATACTGCTGAATTCAGCTTTCACCAGGCACCTTCGGGAAAGAAAACTTGCCTTTGAAGACATTGCGTTTTAAAATAAAGATGTCACATTGAAAAGCACAGAGTCACTGAAATCTGAGCTCATCCATTTCTGGTTTCCATTAACAAAGTTGCACGTCGCTGCTCACCGTGACTCGTTACAGAGTCCCAGCCCACCCATCACTCAGAAACCATCTCAGCCTGAAAATCGGCGGTTCAAGCAGCGCTGCAGCTCCTGGCCCACGCCAGTACCCGACTCACCACAGGAACCACTGTGCTCAGGAGGGCGGGGGCAGCTTGCCAGGGCTCAGCATCCCTGGTGCCTTGTGCCCCAGGAAAGGGGATGGTTCACCAGCACACACGGAACTCCAGTGATTGAGCACCTCCGTCATCGGGGACCTGGTGTGACTTGGGCTTTCAGATGGAGAATGCCAGACGCCTGGAAACGAAGGGCAACTGAATTCAGAGCTGCCTAAAGACTTTTCTGGGTTTTTCCCAACCTCCCACAAAAACCTCCTGTGCTTGGAGAGCGTGGGCTGAGACCTGCGCTGCCTCAGCTTCTAACTCATCCCCGTACCAGCCACTGGCTTTCCTGCCCGTCTGCGTGGGAGGAATCGTCAGAGCAGCAGGTCCAGCCCGTCCCCAGTTGGTCTGGGATGGCTCATTCCCGAGCGATTGCTCCTCTTTTCCCCGGGCCTGTTGGCAGTGTCAGTGGCAGTGACAGAACTCGGCTGAGCTGATGGCAGTGCAAACAGACAAGTACTGTCTTCGTGCCCCCTGGAAAGTCTGGAAAAGGCATGTGAACAGTGTTAAGGACGGTGTATTAAGGGCATAGCTACCTTTTTGGTAGCCCTTCTGGAGGCTAGTCCCAAGGTTGCTGATTCCTTCCAAGACCACAAACCCTTTGAGTTTCTCTTGTCTTCGACATGGCTTAATGAAACCCAAGGCACAGCCCGGTGACCCGGTGAGAGGCCTGGGCTGCCCCTTGCTGGGGCCGAGCTCCGATCCTGCGGAGGAGGGAGCCTCGCAGAGCCCTGGGGGGATGGCCTCCCTGCAGCCCCGGGATGCTCAGGCTGCTATCGGATGGGGTCCTTTAAATCTGCAGCTTTACTTTCAATTTACTCTTGAGAAACAGCAGGCCCTGCAGGAGGAAAAAAAAAAAAAGGGAAAAAAATAAAGAAAGAAAAGAAAGCTTTCAATTCAAAGCACATAGTTGTGAAAAAGCCATGCTCTGAACCAGGGTGAGGGAAAGCAGCTCAAGGCATATATTCTACCCTGGCCTGTACTTAATTATGTGTTTTGAATTGAAAACAAACATTTTTAAAATGGCTACTGAGACGCACTTCTCGAATGAGCCCAAGATGGTGGCAGATGTTATGGCTTCTGTGATAAATGTGTTCAAAGGCGCCGAGGCCATCGCCTTTACAGTGACAGCGCTGGGGTCTCCGCAGCCACGTCCCGGCTCCCCGGCGGTTTTCCCGCTCGGCTGTTTTGGGGACGCCTTTCCACCCCAGGTTTCACAACATCGCCACATCATTCGAGCGGGATGAAACCGAGCCGTTTCTGTGACATTCGTGCAGAAGGACGGCCTCTGTGATGTTAAAGAATGTGGCACCCACAAGTAGACACATGGCTTTGATATTTTTTTTATTTTATTCAGAGCCCTCTAATTTAGAAAGCCATGTGTCAGCCGGTGAAGCTGGCAGCGATGGTGGCTCCTGCCCCTGCCCGCCGCTCTCTCCCCTGCGGTAATTAACGACTCAGAAGTTGCGGGAGAGGCTGCTCAGGGCAGCGTCCCCCCGCCCTGCCATTTTGAAGAAATGTTTTCTGGCCGCCCGCAGGCCAGGAGGGTGAGCTGGGGGGGACGAGGCAGAAGCCTCCAGAAACACTCTGCTCTATAAAAAGTCCGGAAGGCTGTAAATCATAACCAAGAGTGAATCGTCAGCTCTGCCTTAGAATAATGGCATCGTTGGTAGCGATGCAGCAGGGAGAAGCAATACATTCAAACCCAACAAAAGAGTTCTGAAAAATAAATGCATCCTGAGCAGCGACTCGGGGCTGCCCCGTACAGAAGATGTGGAAAGTTACTAATACCCCAGTATGGGAGACGAAGGAGGGGAAAGAGTTGTGGACGAGGATAAAACGTACTGGACAAAAAAATTGTCATCTAGCTCGTATTTTCTTTTAGACTAAAGACAAGTCTCCTCTCAAACAAGCCTTATAATTTTATAGTGTGACCCTTCCTTTCTTTTCTGCAACTTGCAGCTGCTTTTGGAGAACGTTTCGCTTTCCCTGATCTGAGCGGTCCCACTGGTGGGAGGAGGCTCCGGGAAGATGAACGACACGGGTCTGAATCCTTATATGTTTGGGAGATGGTTCTGAAGAGCCTTCTAGCCTCTGGGCTGTAAATGTTCATCAGACCCAGGTGCCTTCCTGCACCCTCACTGGGAGAAGAGGAATCTCTGCCAGGTACCAAAGGTGCCTGCTGACCCCGTAGGTTTGGAGGCATCTCCCAGCAGTTAGGGCAGCGCTGGCTGCTAGGGCTTTTGTCCTCGGAGGTACAAGTCTCCTGGGGCATCACACAGGCTTCCCTACAGCTGGGAAATGCACCATACTTCCCCCAGTTCTCTCTGCTTGACCTCCCACTTGACTCCGCTACACCTCGCCTGTGATGGAGACCATGACCCGCTCTCAGGTTTCCCACTTGCGGGTGTTGAAGTGTCAGTCCCACAGTCCAGTTGGTAAGTGGGCTGTAAGATGGGTGCGTGAGGCGCAGGCAAATTCCTGCTGCGGGAGATAAGTCCGGGTATGCGGATCAAACGGTGCAGGCTGGGGTCAAGGCTCCAGATAAGCAGAAGGCAGGTTCGGGGAGCGTCCTGCTCTCTCCTCCTGAGCAAAGCCTCATAGATCATTTTCCATGCTCATGTTCTGTGCTATTCTGTCTTGGTGCACAGGGATTTCTCCAAATATCAGCTCAGTCTCGGAGCTTCTCAATGCCAGATCCTGTGATATCAATACAATGATTCTTGGTAAAAACAGGTACTTTCTGTATCAAACCCTTCATCCTTTGGATGCAGAACCTAAGTGAAATCAATGGATTAGCTACCAGTGCTGCTTAGGAAGCCTAAGGGAGATAGGTCCCAGCATAGCCATCGAAACAAGATGAAACTGAGCTTCTTCATACAAAACTTCTTTGGTTTCATAGAATCATAGAATGGTTCGAGTTGGAAGAGACCTCAGAGATCATCCAGTTCCAGCCCCCCTGCCCTGGGCAGGGACACCTCCCACCACACCAGGTTGCTCCAAGCCCCATCCAGCCTGGCCTTGAACCCCTCCAGGGATGGGGCAGCCACAGCTTCTCTGGGTAACCTGGGCCAGGGTCTCACCACCCTCACAGCCAAGAAGTTTTCTGATATCTACTCTAAATCTCCCATCTTCCAATTTAAAACTATTCCTCCTCATCCTATGGCTCCCCTCCCTGACCAAGAGTCCCTCTCCAGCTCTCCTGGAGCTCCCTTCAGATCCTGGAAGGCTGCTCCAAGGTCTCCCCGGAGCCTTCTCTTCTCCAGGCTGAACAGCCCCAGCTCCCTCAGCCTGTCCTCACAGCAGAGGGGCTCCAGCCCTCTCAGCATCTTGGTGCCCCTCCGCTGGACCCCTTCCACCAGGTCCATGTCCTTTCTGTGTTGAGGACTCCAGAGCTGGACACAGGACTCCAGGTGGGGTCTCAGGAGCGCAGAGCAGAGGGGCAGAATCCCCTCCCTGTCCCTGCTGGTCACGCTGCTTTTGCTGCAGCCCAGGCTGGGGTTGGCTTTCTGGGCTGCCAGCGCACACTGCCGGCTCCTGGGGAGCTCCTCATCCATGATCACTCCCAAGTCCTTCTCCTCAGGGCTGCTCTCCAGCCAGGTTTTGTGTGGTATTAGCTGCCCGGTAACACTGTCACTCACAGCTGGGAAAAACCCAAAAGATGTGGTGCTCTCGTGCTCCGTGCTATATTCTGTCACCCTGCCAGGAACAGGGTTTCGGAGGGTGAAGCACCCAGCTACATGTGTGTGACGGCTCTTGGCTTGTGCTGGGGTGCTGGATGGTGTCTGAGAAACTCTTTTCATTTGTAAGCTAGAAAACACATCAGACTGTCACTTCTCTGCAACCAGACTTTGCCGCGTTCTGGCACCTCCCGTGGTGTGTGTACCTGCACTTGCCCCGTGCATGCAGGTACAGCCACACACACCAGGGCCACTTGTTTTCTGCATGTTTAAGAAATGTCTGGATGTGGCACTTCAGGGCAGGCTCCAGTGGATGGGATTGTAGGGTGTGGGTTGTGGTTTTGTGTATGGTCGGACTCAGAGATCCCAGAGGTCCTTTCCAACGGCGACAATTCTGTGATTCTGAAATATGTTGGTGTTACTGCTTGATCGTGCTGCTCTGTAAACACACCAATTCCTTCCGTTGGGTTTCTTGACCTGGGCTGGTGTGGTGATGGCAATCACAAGACAGGGGCTTCATTAGTATCCATGCTGCTGCTTTCCTTCCGTGGCTTTTGGCTTGCTGAACCGCATTCCACAGTTAGTAGAGCTGTTTGGAGCTAAATCCAAGGAAAAGACACACACCTGTACAAAGCGGGTGCTTTGCTGTTCACCCCCAGCCCGGGGCTGCCACGGGGACAGTCCCTGCGTGGGAGAGGGACCGGCACTGAGCACCGGGCAGAGCCCGTCCTCCTGCGGCTGCGGTGATCATGGAATCATAGAATCATCCAGGCTGGAAGGGACCTCCAAAGGCCATCTAGTCCCACCTCCCCACAATCACAGGGACACCTCCAACTAGCCCAGGTTGCCCAGGGCCTCATCCAGCCTCACCTGGAATATCTCCAGGGAAGGGGCCTCAACTGCCTCCCTGGGTAACCAGTGATGGGAAAGGAGAGACTCAGCTCCTGCCACTGGGTGTGAAACGACCACCAGAGAGGAAACGGCAGAGACTGAGGACGTGGGAAAGGACAGTTTGGCTTGCAGAAGCCGGCAGAGGCAAGCACCCCTGGGAAAATAAAAGCCAACAGGGGAAATAGCAAACTGATAGAAACCACCCAGGGAAGGGAGAGATGGGTCTCGGAGGTGCGGGCAGGGAGTCTCCCTCCGCAGTACTACCTCAAGTAAAGGCTAATCAAGAAAACACAAAGGGGTTTATTTTAAGCTGTTTCTACATCTCTGTCAATACACCAGACGGTGCTAAAGCCCGTTCCCGGGCCCAGGGGCGCCTGGGCATGTCCCGAACTGCTCCTCTCCCTCGGCCTCCCTCAGCAGTGGCCACTTGGAGAGGGCCTGCTGGGAACAGGCCACGTCTGAGCCATGGCCAGGAACTCCTGGGGATAATTGCTAATTGGCATGGCTAAACCGTGCCAGGGACCTTTCGGAAAGTTACAGATGTCCATGACTGAGTGTGCGTTCCCAGATCTCGGTGTGTTTCATTATTGCAGATACAGCCATGGGCACCGCTGCACTTGGCGCTGCCATTAAATGCCGTCCCCCAGAGCGTTTGATGGTGGGATGTGAAGGTAATGGTAGGAATTGTGAACAGTATAATGCAAAGACATTTGGGACATTAGAAACAGCAAAAGCTCCCTCTGCGGGATCCAGTATCCTGTCTTGAAGAGCGGGAGAGGACCTTCAGGGGAAGGTGCACATGCAGAGGTGTCCCCTGCTCCAACCGTCCCCACAGTGCACGAGCATCTGCCACTTTCTGCTGCAACTCTGGATCAGCTAATTAACAAAGCAAGTTTTGAAAGTCATTCAGATCATCCCTTTTCTTACGGAGATCCTCAAGTACAAAGCTTACTTTTTAATTATCAGCCTATCATGTTTTTATCATTACTTTTTCCAGTCACTCACATGGCCTGGGCCACTCGGAGCATCTTATGATTCTCTTTGCTGTGAGATAACACAATTGACTCTTTTGCCATCAATCTGCTGCTTTTTCCCCCCTCTGTGACACAGTGAGACCGAAAGCAAAGGCTTGTCAAGAAGCTGAGGTGAGGAGTAATCTACGATTCCTGGTTGACACTTCTGCTTGAATATTTATAGAACATCATATTTGTCTGTATAACACCGTATTTGAGTGAGAGAAATAACCTTAGATTGTACCCATTTGTGTTGGGTTTGCTGCTGAACTTGCGAGCAGCACGGGAAAACAGGCCACAAAGCGTACGTGCCCGCAGCGTGCTGGAGCGCTCCTTTGAAGGTGAGGAGGACTCCGAAGAGCGAGGGAAACGCTGTACCCGCAGGAATGCTCCTGGCACTGCCCGCTCACACTGCCCGAAGGACTCTGCCTCTGCTGCAGACACAGGTCAGAAGGCATTTAAAAACCAAAGCTCCACCGATTAGCCCCGCCGATGGCTGCAGCAGCTGGGTTTTACAGGTTGAATTAGTCATAAAGGAATGGGCTGTCGGCCGGCCAGGCTGAGCAGGGGCCTGTCCCCCGCTCCCCCTCTGCCCTCACCACACGGCTGCCCCCCCAGGCGGCCAGAAAGGCTGTGCCAGTGTCCGGCTGGCAACGGGACTGCGCGGGCACAGCAGCCCCATGGAGGGGACCTGGGCAATGCCTGGAGCCGCAGCAGAGCGGGCAAGAGGAGGCTTCCTGGCACACGGAGGTGGAACGCGGTCCCCAGGGCACCTGCAGCAAAGCACAGTAATGTCACCAGCTTCAGAGGCACTTCGCTCCGTGCACTAGAAAGCAGGGTCTGGCCATGCTGACCTTTCTCTTTCCCAGTCTGGATGGCAGCGAGCTCCTTCCTGAAGAGAAAATAATGACCCCTGAGGTCGGTTTTGTTGTTCTGGGTAGAGCTCCGTCTTTCGAGCGGGCTTCTGTACAACACACCAAACAGTTTCCAGACCCTTATCAGAGCACCAGCCAAGGAGCGCCCGGTGTCTGTACCCCCCCGAGAGGAACAATGAGAACCCGGGGGCAGGCGGCGAGCGCCGGCACAGCCTCCCTGGGGAACAGCAGCAGGGGCGGGCAGGGGAGCAGGCATCTCCCTGCGGGCAACGTAACGGCCCCTTGGCTGGCCACTGCCACCAGGCAGGGCGTGGAGAGGGTCTGAGTGCAGCTGCTGCTCCAGCAGCATCTGTGCCCACCAGCTTTGATCCATGGGCGAGCTGTGTTCTGTGCCACCAGATAAACCCACTCTTGGTGCAGGGTTGTTTGCCTTACACATGTGTCCCTAACGAGCTATGTGCCCGGGCAGACGTGCGCTCCACGTCCAGGAGCAACAAGCCCAAGCCCTTCGGTGAGGGTTGCAGCAGGTCCCTGCAGCCTTCCCACGAGGCCAAGGAAGACAACATCATGCAGGGATTGCTCCCAGCCCCAGGTTTCTCACGGACCAGCACAGTCACAGACCTCGCTACCCCTCGATATCGCTCCTCCTCTCGCGCCTGCCTGTCCACATGGGTCCCTCAGAGCAGGGCACCCAATTTAACATCATTAACTTTCACAAAGAAAATTATTCTAGCTGGCCTCTTGGCGTGACTCGAGCACTTTGCATGCCCTAGCTGGAGCCCTTAGGTTTGGAAACAAGCAGGGGGTTCCAAGTTCCCAATTAAGAGAGGCCAGAAAGACTGCCTTGCTGGGAACAGACTTGGAGTTGTGCCTGCAGGACCAGTCCAAGCCCCACGGAAGCCAGCGGGAGGCTGTTCAGAAGCTTCAAGGGGTGTTTGTGAGCCCCCTGGCAGATGAGGCGGGAATCTGAGCAAGTGTCACAGCCTGTGCTGTTTGAGAAGCCCCCAAGGCCTCTCGCCTTCCACCAGTGCAAATGCTCAGGGTGAGGAGGAGGGAGGCAGCTGAAGGTAGCTGCTTTGTTCCCATGTTCAGAGATGAAGCCTTCCTCTGCACAGGGGGGTGACTGCATCTGCAGAAGACATTTTAGAAATGTTGGAGTCTTCCACAAGTTTGATTTCCCCGGGAGTAAACCTGAGACGGTGACACGGTACCTGCAGATACTTTGCTGGGAGGAGCAACAGGGGAAAAAAGCAAGCAGGTCAATGTTCATCAAGAGAACACTCTGCTCAGCTGCAGTGCTACCTGTGGCTCCTGCCTGCCCTGTTTAGGAGGTCACCTCAACCCATGAACTCTCTGGGGAATCCCTGCAGACAGTAATCAGGTGCAGAAATCCATCTGGAATTGTCACCTTCCTCCAGTCAGCGAGAGGCGAGGTATGTGACGTCAGGGTGTTGTGCTGGAGAAGGGGCAGCGGCTGTGAAAATGCTGGAGGCTGGGAGCAAGCACCGGTAGATGGGCACCTTTATACTCCTTGTGCTGATACCCAAGGCAACCACATCACACTGTGCCATGAGCAGGTCCGGTTTAACTGCTCTCTGGAGAGTAACTGCCAGACTCAGCTGGGAACAGAAGTGTTTGCTGAAAGCCTGGCTGGGTTGAGAAGAAAGACTTTTCAGATGTGAAAAATTAGTCAGGTGGACACTGAGGGCCTTGGCTTTGTTGCCTTTTGCGAATCATCTATATCTCTGGGACTTCTAATGGGATTTTTATTAGGTAGAACAAACCAGCAAAACTCTTAATTTGCAGCTGCCCAAACCCATTTGGCCAAATCTGCTCAGATAATTATGTGGTAGAGTCTTATTTGTTGAGGACAAGTCCTTCAGTTGCTGCCTTTGATCAACTTCATAACAGATTGCCAGAGTTAAAAATGAATTAGGAATGAATTAGGAACCTTAGGATATGGCTCAATATAATTAAAACTCTGCACTTACTTGGTGGGGTGCGGCTAATAACTACATTAATAGTTAATTACTAAACTCATAGTTTAGTATAAGTATAAATAACTAAGTAGATGATACTCTGTCCGTGATCACAAGTTTGTGGTTCCAGTGAAAAGCTGCAGCACATAGTTGTTTCTGTCTGCATCCAGGCTTGTGCCTTTTTTGACTCTGGACTCCCAGCTTTCCTTCAGGTCTCTGTCCTTTGTTTTGTGGACTCTAATACTGCCGTGTTGTTGATTTTGCTTCTCCACTGACAGTCGTTGTAGCCACTCCAGCATAATCTCCTAACGCTGGGCTTTACTCGCATTCACTGAAGTCAAGGGACAGGCACCTTCTTTCGTCCTTATGAAAGAAATTTAACATAAAAGACACAGGACTACCAGGATCCAAATCTCTGTGTTAATCAGCTTCTTGCCACCCCCAAGTGTAGCCACCGGCCGTGGGCAGCTCTGGTGGCTTCTAGACCCACAGGGCTCAGGCAAAGGCTCCCCAGCACCTTTCCCTGCAGCTTCAGGGAGCTCGGGACCCAGCCCCGCAGGCACTTATTTCAGAAGTACAAGATTGTGGGAAAGGAAAGGAAAAGCACTGCAGTAACCTTTTGCTCTGTTTTGGTTTGTCTTAAGGTTCCTTTTCTCTCTGAGTGGCCCCGTGCGCTTTCAAAAGGTTATCCCTACAGTGTGTGGACTGCGGTCAATACTAATAGTTTTACAAGAACTGTATTTCTCTGATTTACAGCCACAGTAGTTTAAAAATGTCTCTGTTAGATAAGCATTTAGGAAAAAAAAAAGTTATATATGATATTTATGTTATAGAAAAGATGATAGCAAAAAAACTGACTAAAGTATAAAATACATATATAAAGATACCCAGATATAAAAATTTCTGGGTTTTTAAGGAGCCATCAGAGTTCCTATCTTATGACCACAGCAAAAGGCTAATTTCTAAATCTGTCTGGTGGTGGAAAGTGGCTGGAACCTCTACACCAAAGAGAAGAGAGCGAAGCTCAAGCTGCTGCTAATTAACTGAATAGTGGCTGACTAGCTCCTTCTCTGTCCTGTGAACTCACAGGAGCCCCTCTCCCTCCAGGCCCTCACCTCTCACCTCCCTCTTCCAGCAGCTCTGGGGTCATCCCTTGTCTCCCCAGGCTGCAGCCAGGGGTGTTCTTGTCACCGTCCTGCTCCGGTCTGCGTGGCGCAGGGGAGGGTGGGAGCAAGGGATCCCCCCAGGAAAGGCAGGGGCAGGAGGAGGTGTCCCGCCGGCGCTGCAGCTGGAAGGACAGGAACAGTGTCCACTGCCAGCTCTGAAAACTGCAATTTGTTTCAGCACACGGGGAGCAGTGTATCTGGGGAAGCTTAATTAGACCCAGGACATTTTAGACCTTGTCAGGAGTAAGCATAAGCTCCTGCACACATTTCACCCAGTGCATAGAGATACTCAGGTCTCAGAAAAATATTAATTTATTTTGTATTTCTAGAGGCATGCTGCTTATTTGACTTCTTTTGAGGAAGAAGTTTCCTTCTTATTTGAGGAAACTTCATTTCATGCAGGAAATAGCTATAATCTCCAGCAAATAGGACTTTAATAATGAAGATACTGGGAGCCATTTTTGGTTGGCTCTAAAACCCACACGGTAAAACCTTGTGATAAAAGAGCCTGTTTTCTTATCTGAAGTTGAAAGTCAGGACAAATCTGACTGATTAAGGAAATCTTCAAGAAAGACACCATATGTCCTCTCTAAAATTAAGCTCTGGCTGAAGATTCATTTGCTTCTGCTAGATTCACTCAAAACGCAAATATTGACAGCAAAAAATAAAGCCCGTAGAATATTTTAGTTTGAAAATAATACAGTCACTGTCATATCCAACAGGTAAAGGAACATAAAGCACAACTTCAAAAACAAATTTGAGAATCTGAACAAGAGGTTTATTAACAAATGCTTTCAATTTTTAAACTTAAATACCAGCAAAATGTTTTTTGCCATTTTTAGTCTGCCTGCCCGAGGAGCGCTGGTGTGAGCACGTCTGCGGTGCAGGTTCCCGCAGCCGCTGCCCCGGCTCCCACGGACACCGGTGGCACGGCTCCCCTCGTCGCAGTGTTAAACTTGAAATAGGATGATGGAAATGATATGGAAAGGCCTCAAGCCCTTTGCCAAGAGCCGTCTGGTCGGGTCTGTTCCTCACCCATCCCTGCTGCCGGGGGTCACACAGCCCTCAGGCTCCCTGCCCAGACAGTCACACACTGGGCAAAAAGGGAGGCTGGCCCTGGGAGTCCTAAGGGGGAAAGCACATGTCCATAAAGGGGGCAAACATCTTTCTTTAGGCAAAGATGTCAGACCCGTTTAAGCAAAGCCCTGCTCAGTCTTTTCCTCTGGGGCCGCCGTTTCCTCTCTGGGAAGGTCCGTGGCGCTGCCCGTCTGCTCCCCAGCGACCGGCCCTGAGAGCCTCGGTTCAGAGGAGAAATCCCACTCAGCAGCCCTTGATCCCAGGCTCCGGCATGACGTGGGAAGGCTGTACTTCTGCTACCACTCTTTCAGAGGAAAAAACCCCAAACCCCAACAAAACCCAGGCACATATGAGCTGAACAAAGGTGATGTTGTCTGCTGGGAAACACTGATCCCTAGCAGTTGTCCTCATTTGTACTTGCGTGACAGAAGGGCTGTCAGGTGGTCCGACTGCAGCGCTGGTGTGGGGGCAGCAGTCACAGGCTTTCCTGATGCTGACTCTAGAATAAATTAGGCAGAGAAAAAATAAGTTTCACTATCTGTGCCAACATTAAGTTTTAAATATCTTGAAGTGAAGCTTGTGTCCTGTGCTAGACCAGGGGGCAGAACGCAGTGACAGCAGGTTGCAAATGTAATTACTGATGTCCTCTGGAGCTTTTAATTTGGTGGTTTAATCAGGGGAGAAAACCCAACTTCAATAATCTGTGATACACAGCGATGCTCCTCAAACGCTCACAGGTGCAGTGACATTCCACTGAACAAATGTAAACACCCTTATGCCCGAGCACCTTCCTTGGTGCCTGTCGCAGGCGGGAGCTGCGGTGCCTTTCCTGGCCAGCAGCAGGGTTGGAGCCTCCCCTGGACCCAAGGACCGTGCAAGGAGCTGGGGGCAGCAGCCGGGGCTCGCCGCGTTGCTCAGAGCGCAGAAGGATGCCAGAGCACTTGGTCCAAACCACCTTTGACATGAAGAGACACTTTGTGGGTTGAAGACAGTTGTTATTTGTTATTTGCACTGGGAAGGGGCCCAGAAACCTTGCTCGCCTGCGGTGTCTGTGCCCCAGAGTAGCTGCAGTGGGAGCACAGCCCCACAGGATCTGCCCTCTGGGCTCGGCGGGCGCAGCGGCTGCTGATGGAGGAGCTCGGGGCGAGGACGCTGATGCGCTTCGGGCCCTGCCGTTAGCTGGTGTGTGTTGGCACAGCGCCACGGACATCGCACTATGCGGTGCTAATTTACACCAAACGTATCTGGCTTAATATCCATAATTATTGCCAGAAACAATACTCAGTTATAAAGGAGAATTACTGTTTGAAAGCTTGAATGAGAGGCAGACAAGATGCTTTCTGTCTCCCAAGAGCAGACGCATGCTGGTTTTTCCTTTTTCATCATTCAGGAAAATTGCCAAATAAGGGCTCAGGCCAGCGCAGGCTGAAGTCAGGAGAAAGTTTCCTTATAATACCCTGGGATTTTTGCTCTTGGATCTGATACTGCTTCAGTAGTGGAATGTGTTTGCCTTGGTGCAGGTTCAGATCAACATAGTACTTTTGACAGATACATAAAATAGCATTGGGAACATCTATCAGAGGCAGTTAATTTTTGCTCTTTGGATGAGATCACACCCGGCATTAAATCAAACCCCAAGTCTAAGCCCTACTTGTCCCTCTCTTTAAGCTCTAACCCCCCCAACTTTGGCGTGAGATGCTCCCAGAGCGGGTGGTCTCCCTGCGAGGTGTGGTGTGAACAGGAGGAAAGCCAGTGGGGTGAGGGATGTCTGCGAAGCCCAGGGGGACAAGGAGCTCAGGCTGGGAGTTAGGGCTTCCTTTCCTTCACGTGGCTTCTTGCCAGGGGTAGCAGGAGGACCCCCAGCACCTCAGGCCTTTCAGCCTAGATTTCTCAGCAACCTGCTGGGTAGACTCGCCCGCGCAGCAAGTACTGGGTCTGTTGGCAGGAGGAGCAGCGTCAGAGGAGGGTGGATGTCTGCGTGCTCTTGTGGGAGCTGGGACCAGCCCCGGGGGCAGGGGCGCTGCATTTCTGGCTTTGCCGGCTGACCGGCGTCCTGGACGGGTGGTGGAGCTGGACAAATTGAAGGAGGAGGTGGTGTGAGACAGTGCCAAGAGCAATGGGACAGACTTGGCTCAGGATGTCCTTTCCCACCCTCTCTGGTACTCGGGTGTGCAGACAGAGGCGAGTGTAGCTTCGCTTACGCTTGCCTCAGCTGGCAGAATGCATTACTCATGAATTCTGCTACGTTGCCATGTTGTAGCAGTAGGAAGAGCAAGAACATTCTTAAAGATCGACTGAAAATACTTGCTATTTGGTACCATACAAAGGATAATATTGCACTGCTAGTAAAAGTTGACTTCACAGTTGTTCGGTGGAAGAAAGGGTGAAACCTGACTTTTCCCTTGCATGAGACTGAGTCAGAAGTTTAAGTTTCTCTGAATCACGAACTGTTCAGAGGAGCTGAGCAACGCACAGAGCTGACCGCTACTTAATAGGCCAAATTTCCAAGTTAACTCAATCTAACGTTGCTGTTGTGGCTTCGTGTAAATCACCAGCGGATTGTGCTCCGTTATTCTACCCTTGGCCCAAACCCCAGTGTTGTTTAGTTCTCAGACTTGTTCACTGAGGCTGCAGTCTGACCTCACTGTCAGTATTGAAGGGGGCAATGACGTCTGATTGAGATAAAAAGTGCATTCAGGTTTACCAGAATCTTTGATGAATTGCTGTTTATTTTGTCAGCTTGTTTCAGTACAAATCCTCCCTCTCCAGTTCTAAAGAATCCGTCTCATTTGTTCGGGTCGCTCAGAGCTGGATTCATGTTTCAGACCGATTAAACTGTCTTCAAAATTTTTTCAACGAAAGATACAAATTTCTGTTAAAAATATTATACCCAAGCCAAAACAATGCTTTGAACACGGTTACACATGGTTACTTGCTGGAAATCAATTTTGAATGCCAGTTTAATCTGATTTTTTTTCAGAATGGTCTCAAAAAAGTAAAAAAAAGTAAGGTTCACAACTCTTCTTACAGAATTTTAGCTGAGCTGCAATTAAAGGAAAAGATAGATGTTGATCTGATAAATCCTGTTTCATAGGATCACAGAATGGTTACAGTTGGAAGGGACCTCAGAGATCACCCAGTTCCAACCCCCCTGCCCTGGGCAGGGACACCTCCCACCACACCAGGTTGCTCCAAGCCCCATCCAGCCTGGCCTTGAACCCCTCCAGGGATGGGGCAGCCACAGCTTCTCAGGGCAACCTCTTCCAGTGCCTCACCACCCTCACAGCAAAGAAATTCTTCTTAAGACCCAATCTCACTCTGCCTTCTTCCAATGAAACACGATTACCCCTTGTCCTGTCCCTCCAGTCCCATCAAGAGTTCATTACCAAAGTTTGTGTCATGTGAACGTTTCTCTATCGGAGCTATTCTGTCAGTCTCAGATTCTTTTGATAAGTTTCCTGAGATGTTTTTAGTTTTTGTCTTGTCTTAGGTCTACAAAATACTCATTACCCTTACACTTTTTCACAAGCATAGGGTGCCTGCATGTGCCAGTCTCTAGCCCCTAGTGAGGGAGCTCTTCCCAGGCAGCACCCTTTGGCTCCCACAGTCCAAAAGAAATATTATTGGAGAGCAGAAAAAGAATTTCTTTGGTTTCCATGGTTTTAAGTCAACTTTTTCAGAGTCCTCTGCTTAATAAGAGTCTTTGAGATGAAAGGTGCTGCAGGATGTGCTGCACTAACTGACCCTGTCTGCCTTGGGAGTGCTTTTCTGACAGCTAAGCCAGCAGGCTCTGATGCAGGTGCTTCTGGCATTCCCAAACAGTGGAACGTTGCTGCAGTTTCCTAGCTCTTGGGTATACCGGGAAAAGGCAGTATACAGTCATTTTAAATCATGACCCCCATGGGATGGTATTAATGTCTGGGAGCAAACTAGGCCCATTACAGAATCACAGGAGAACAGAGCTGTCGTGGTTGGACAGGACCTCTGAGATCTCCGAGACCAGCCATACGCAAAACGCCAACCCACTCCCTGCAGCCTTAGGCACCAGAGCACGCCCTGCAGTCCCACATCTACAGGTTTCTTAAATCCCTGCAGGGATGGTGACTCCACCACCCCCTGGGCTGCCCTTCCAGTGTCTGACCACTCTTGCAGTAAAGTCACTCTTCCAGTATCCAGTCTAAACCTCCCCTGCTGCAACTTCAGACCATTTCCTCTGGTCCTGTCATTATTCCCTCGGGAGCAGAGGGCTCCTTTCAGGGAGTTGTGGAGAGCACCCTCTGGATAAGCTGCTGGATTTCCAGTAGAGACTTGGGAGCATTATTTCAGAGAAAAATATTGTACAGAACACTTATAATGACCACGAATTTCTTTTTGTTGCCAATGTTGTTATCCAATAAATGACCCTCGTCTTTCTAACTGATCTTTTGACACCAAACAATAGAAAACAATGAAGATTTTTCTCCTTGCTGTTTTTAAATATCAGGGAAACAGATGCGAAAGGGATTTTAAGTTAATTAAGGACACAGGTGGGCTGAAAAAAAAATATCCCGCTGATACTGCAAGAGAGATTATGTTAAGGGTAGAAGTAGTCCCTAGTGTTGTCTCTGTGATTATTCTCAGATAGATGTACAGGGTTCATCTCCTAGCAGGGCTGATGCTAATTAGCCTGGCACTGAAGAAGACAGCACACACCAGCACCTTTACTGCGGTAGGCGAATGCAGTGTCTGCTTTTCCTTAAAGCACCTGAGTTGGAGTGTCCAAATGGCTCCTGAAATAAGAGAACTGGTGCGAGATGTGTACCTGGGAGCGCCTGAGTTTGAGAGAAGTAACCAAATATCGGCTCTGGCGCTAAATGCAGAGAGCAAAGGGCTGCCTGCTGCCAGCCTGAGCATCACAGCATCCCCCAGCCGAGCTGGAGAGAGCCCCAGCCGCAGGGGCCGCAGATCAGTTACCGCTTTCACAGCAACAATTAACGTCCCGGCTCTGCTGCATTAAGAGCCAAAGAGTCGCACATTGGAGGCAGGTCTGTCCCTCCTCCCCACAGCAGGGTTTTGTCCTCCTCGCTGTCAGGAGCTGTGCGGTGCTGGCACCACAGACACTGGGTCAGGATCTTGAATTACAAAGCAGCTTCCCAGGGCTGGGGTTTCCCACTTTACCCAGAGGGGTTGCTGGGCTCCTGCTGGCCCCCTGTCCCAAATCTCTGTGCCCAGTGCCCCTCCATTTATTAACTTCTTCTCTTGCTGATTAGGGCTTCTCGCTGTCTGTTTTTAAATTCTGTGTCCAGAAGGGTGGTTATAAACTTATTTCTCTTTATTTCACCAAAACATAAGGAGTTAACACTTTGAGAGATAAATTGCATTTCATTATAGAGAATTTTTGTGGGATTCATCCGGAGTTAATTATGTTTCCAAGGAAAAGATCTCCCTCCTCCCTACCCACCCATTTTAATTGTCACACTCCCTTAAACCGTTCCTTTTTTCATTTTTAATTTTTCTTCTTGTATAAGGTACAAATTAAGGCTGAGGGCTGCAAGAGCAGGCTCGTAAGCCCAATTAACTTTAAGCATGTCCTTCGCATACAATTTATGTCAGTAAAATGAGGCATTTGCACTTACATTACAGAGAGGAAGCTGTAAATTATAGCCTGCCGATGAAGTGATTCATGTAGAAACAGAAAAGCGAGAGGGTAAGCGGCTGATAACGAGCTGACCTTTCTTGAAGCAGCATGTGAGAGAGCAGACTCGGCTCCACGCATATATTCTGACTTTAGTCGGGAGCACGTGTTGTAACTGGGAGCCTTAAAAACTGGAACTTCTGAAGAAAAAAGTGAGGATCTGGAAGTAGCTTTAGAAGCGAAAAAAACCCAACCCCAAACAAAGTCGATCCCAAAATCTAAAACCAGACGAGCACCAGGCCACCCTCCAAAATGTCCCACATTCTGAAAAGTCAAGATCTTGTTGTACAACATATTTTTGAGTCTCACTGATGACAGTTTCCAGACCCCTGGCATGTTCCTTAATAAAAATGAGTTCCTTTCAGACTTGAAAGCGCATCGCAAAGCTGTAAAGCTCTTTTGCGTTTAACATTGCATTAGCTGGGACAAGGGTATTTGTATCAGAGGCTCCGTAACAGAGTGTTCCAGCTCCTTGGAAGCACTTGGCTGACCAGTAGAGACAAGTGGTCTGAAAAGAGAAAATAGCCTAAACAAGAAACACGCTAAACAGTTCCTTAAAGCCAGGTTTTGGTTGGCTTGAGAGGAGCTGCGCCCATTTGCCACCTGCAAGAAGCTTGCTCGCTTCCATCAGAAGCTGTGGAGACTCACCACGAGGAAAGTTCCTTCTTCTTCTCCGACTACGCAAGACACCAGCCCCCGCCTTGCAGACTATTGAACGTGAAGCAACAGGAAACTCAATCAAGAATTTAGAGGAAAAACACTTCCCACATTTCCAGCCTTGGCATCTTACAGTTATAAGCAAAAGAAAGCCACCTTAAACTTTGAATATTAATTATAATGATTGAAACGCTATTTATGCTATTTAAAAAAGACAAAAAAGCCAAACCTTGGAGTGTTAACATTTTCTGGGGCTGTGGGTGTTGTGCACAGCGTTGGAGACACTTGCAGAGCCCCGGCCGCCCCCTGTCCCGGAGCCAGTCCAGGTAGGAATGTGACAGCCGGCAGCCCCGGCGCTTGGGAACCTTCCTCTCTCTCCAGATTACTCCTGGGGCAGCACTTGAACTCTTCAGCCTCTCGGCTATTCAAACTCCTGAAGCACAAAGTGGGAGATAATGAGCTTCACTTTATCTGCTGCTCAGTATTTGTAGCTCTTTCATGCATCAAACACAGCCCTGTGCTACTTGTTGTTTGTATTTTTTCATGGAGGAATGTCTTGTTCTTCTGTCTTAGCAGCTTTCTGTGTCAACCACTGCAGTCCAGATATAGGAAAAAATGTGAAGGATTTTAACAATTCAACTTAATATGTCAAAGAACACGATGTGGCATCTTTCGTTACATGATCCAAATATACTGATGAGCTCTACAACTAAAATGGAATAAACCAGTCCTATGAGTGAGACCGCTGCTGGTGATACATGATTGTTATATTTTATATTAACTAGCTGTAAAGTAGTTAACCTGGCTTGATCACAGGGTTACTCAGCTGTTCTGAGCCTTTTGATCATCAATGAGGTAGTGACTGATCAGGGGCTGCCACACAGCCACGATGCTGGTAGAGCTTCAGTTTCAGGAGAGCTCATTGCGCTGGTAGATCCTTTTTATACGTCCCTGCAATAACACTAGGAACCCCGTTTAAAGGAGCTTTGGGGTCAGGATCAACATGTGGACGTATAAGGCAAAAAGTAAGAGCTCCCATAGCCGTGAGAAATAAAATCAGTTCATTTTCTGCGGGAGGCTCATTTGCTTTTTTCAATGGCCTGCTGGTTTCCTTAATTCAATCCCAGACTTCATATCAGCATGGGCTAGGAAAAGACATCTTCTCTAAGCACCCCTGTATCACTTTCTTCCTCTAGTGCAGCCCGATCAGACCCATCCTGCTGTTTCCTCCTGAAAATAAAAGTAAAGTAGTTTCCACACCCAAAATTATCATTCTACGGTATTATTACCTCACATGTCAACTGCTGCAGTCGCTTATGTTTTATGGGTGACTGAACTCCTGAGTAACATGAGCGGTGCCAAGGAGGGGGACAGATGGCACAGGGAGCAATGCAATAGCTCAGAGAGCGGGACAGCCGGCTGCGGGGCTGGAGGGACAGGAACCGACTAAAGATTTGCTATCAAAGCTTCTGAGGAATTCCTGTAGCCATCAAATGCAGTGTTCAAATGATTACTATGAACAATATTATATCATACAACTCCAATGTGTCTCTGGATCACTGGCAGCTTTTTGATAAGGACAAGCATCAGAGAACGGCCGTCGTGGCTGGAGCCCGTTGGAAACCTCAGGTGGTGCAGTGCTGTTGCACGTACCTGCTAAAAGCCCACGTGCTTTCTTGTTTGCCTTCTCCAGTCTGTCACACTGCAGAGAAATTTAGCTGCACAAAGCAAATCAGACAAGGGCGAAGCAACTTAGAAAAAGGAAAAATATTTTAAATACCAAAAGAAAACATATGCCTGAAAACTGGACCCTTTTTCCCATGGGGAGGGAAGGGCAAGAGAAGTTAGGGGGCAGGGGAGGGGCAGCTGCCAGGGATGCTGCCAGAAATGAGGGGCAGCTCTGCTGCTGTGCTGTCTCTGCAGCAATCCTTGGCCCATGTGCTAGATTTGACAGCCCGTATCATAACATCGCACCAAGGCCAAGAGAAATCAAAAGACTTCTGGAAATCTTAACGCTTCCGTAGTGCGCTTTATGTGTGGTGACCTCAACTCACACTCGTGCTCTGTAAACATCCTATGGGCATAAAATTATTCAGAATATTCGCTGTGCATTTGTGGCACCGTTGATAGACTGAGCATTGCAAATCTTAGAGCAAACCTAGCGTCTTGTTGCATGCGAGCTTCAGCAACAGAATTTACAATTGCTCTTGTGTTAGCAGAATGAAGGACTGGTTTTCTGAGAGCCACAAGATGACTTCTCAGTCCTTATTGCCTTGAAAGGCTGTATTGTTGTTTTCGCCACTTGACCCATTACTCTTTTCATCATTTAATTCAATTATAAACTCTCTTGCTGATGCCGCTTGCTTGGATATTTTCCCATCCTTTTTTGTGTGAACTCCTGTTCACCTACTGCTTTTTCAATTTTCTCGTCTGCCTTGCCATTAACTTCTCTGCTGGAAGTTAGAAGCAGACACAGAAATCCATTTAAAGTAAGGTCTGGGTCTATTTTTTGATCTGATACACATTTAACCAAAAAACACTTGACAAAATTGTACCATTTCCTCTCCTTTAAGCAAGTGCAGAAAGAATGAATACTTGTCTGTTCTCCCGTCGTGTGTAGGAGGTGCCCAGGGCTGCGTTCACATGGAGTGGATGGGCTTTTGGAGGTAGGCAGTGAGCAGCCACGGCTCTCATAACAGGAGAACGCTTTTCTCCGTCTTTCAAGGAAACCGGAATAATTGTTAAGAGTAAAACCAGCTCAGCAACTTTCTGCTGATGTGTCACAAAGAGTGTTTGCTGTGACGGTGCTGAGACCCTGCCCAGGTTGCCCCAAGAAGCTGTGGCTGCCCCATCCCTGGAGGGGTTCAAGGCCAGGCTGGATGGGGCTTGGAGCAACCTGGGGTGGTGGGAGGTGTCCCTGCCCAGGGCAGGAGGTGGAAGTAGAAGATCTTCAAGGTCCCTTCCAACTCTAACCATTCTGTGATTCTGGGATTCTATGTACTTCTGCTGAGCCACTTTTCTTTTGCTTTTGATGCAGCCCAGGATGGGGTTGGCTGTCTGGGCTGCCAGTGTGTTCTCCTTGCTTCCCACCAGTTGCTGCTTTCAAAGCAGAAGAGACGTTTTTGCATTAAATAATCCTTGAGAGAATTTTCTTCAGTGATTTTGTCCAATTGTTTTTGAACCTACCTGTTCCTGTATGTTCCTCACCACATCCTGTGCCAAGGAAAGCCATGGCTCAACTCTGTGTCACGTGAAACAGTATTTCCTTCAGTTTGCTTTGCAAGCCCTGCCTTCACTTGGTACCTTCTAGCTCCTGCACTGGCAGAACCTCCCAACAGCCATCATCACCTCTGTGTCCATCAGGACAGGCCACCACCTGCTCGCTTTCACAGAATTGTCATGGTTGGAAGGGACCTCTGAGACGACCGAGTCCAACCATAAAAAAATGCACAAAAAACCCCAACAAATCAAATCTTTGCAGGAGCAAGGGCTCCTGTCTCACCTGCGCCCCGTCTGCCCCGCTCCCTGGCGCCCATCGCCTGCCGGTGGCAGTTCTGCTGCCAAGATAAAAAGGCCAGAACACAGAGGACACCACCAAGTGCTGAGATGATGATTTCATAGATCTGTTTATGACAATGGGAAGATTTTATTCAAGTTCTAACAGTAACCCCAAGCCTTCCCTATAGGTAGAGGAGCTGGGGGGGTGGAAGTCCCGGACTTGGCATTTGTCTGTGTTGAACTCCACCTGGTTACCATGACTAGGGCTTCCTGCAGTTTCACCTCAGTTTTAGCACCAATTTTAAGTAAATCACGTGCAGTGTCTTGCACAAAGAAGGATCCTAGTGTAGAAGTATTCCCAAGAGGAAACATAATTTTGCATGTGTCTTGCTAAAGAGAATATAATCTGACTAAATGATGCGTGTCCTACAGATTCCCTGGCAAACTGCCTCCTCCTGACGTGCCTGAAAAACAATTTGTTAGGAACATTCATGTCTTTTGCAAGTAGTTTCCCAAACTTCCCAGTTTTGGGGGTGGGGGGAGGTATGGTTTCTTTTAACCTTCCGGAGTTTACGATCTTTGCTATTTTACTGAATTGAACACGACTTCACTGGGAGATGCTGCCTTCGCTCCATTCCCCTCCTCCTTGCTTTCTTCTGCTCTTTTTCTGGTCCTTTAAAAGATGTGGCGTTTGCCCTGCGCCTGTGATATATTACCTCTAAATTACCTGCCTGCCATCTGTAAAGACTTTCCTCTTTAAAAGTGTTGCATTTCCTTTTTTATGTAGTCTTACACATTTTAAACACATTTTTACACGATTTCCCTTTTTGAAATTCATCACAATGGTATATATTGGGTGGTTTCTGGGTCCTTCCGGGCCATTGGACCTGAGCCTTTTTTGGTCCCTGTTACAGAGCGCCTGCTCCGCGGTGCTGTTTAGGATCCAGGTCCAGCGTCGCTCAGGGCAAAGAGCCGATGGTTCCATCCTGGGTTCCCTGAGTGTCCAGGAGGAAGCCATTAAGAAGGACTGAACACCTGAGTTTGAGGTCGTGTCCCAGCACAGCACTGGCCCGTGCCCCCGGGGGGTGCAGTCCCCTTCCACAGCCGGGTTTCCTCTCCTGGTGTTCTCACCGGCCCCAGCTCCTCAAAGGCGCCGCCGCATCCCAGTGGGTCACTGGGTCATATGGGGGGCTGTAGAGGTGACTGAGCCTTGCTAATTACAAGAGGACAGAAATGCTTCTAAGCTGCTTAGAAAAGCCAATGAAATTTCAAGGCTTGAAAGGGACAGACTTTGGTGAAGGTAGAAAAACAGAGCTAGTATTGGAGCGAACACTGAAGAAGGTCCAGTGCATACGAGGGTCTTGCCTGCTGTACGTACCTGATCTGTAGGCAGCTCTGAGCACATCGCCCGAGGGACCGCTTCCCTGTCTTTGCACTGCATTACACTGCCAGGAGATGCAAACAGAAAACTGTTCATTAAAGCCGTCTGCATCCCACAGGGTCTGATACTCTGTGATAACGCTGGAGTAATTCAGGCAGCAGCCTGGTTAGCTGCAGCAGCTAGCGAAGGTAAGGATGGTGCAATGGAAAGAAAGAGTATTTAAAGAAATGGTACAACAAAAAGAGGGATAAACATAAATAAGTCTCTTGTCTTTCTAATCCTGAAAGATTCACGACCTTGTTCAGAGTGAAAAAGATGCCCAAGACAAGAAGGGTATTGTGCAGAAAAATATTGGCTGCCTGATGGCTTTGGAAAAAAATATGCCATGTTCACAAATACCTCCCCTGACCTGTTTATTAAGAAGGACAATAAACAACTGAGCAGTGATTATTCAGGGCCTGGGAGATTTTATCAGGCATAATGTTTCTGAAAAAAAATGTATGATCCAGTTGGCTGTGGGAAGAACGAGGAGTTCAGATCTTTCTCAGGTCAGCTGATTCTGTTCCCTTTCTAATTCCTTGTCCAGTTGCTATTTAACATTTTGCCAATCTTCTGGGAAAGTCTGTCAAACAAAGGTTCTGGACGTGACCTGCACAGATTGCTGACTGCCGTCCACAGCCCGGACCTTTCACGGAGTCCTTCACGGATGGCCATGTTTTGTTTTATTTTTCAATGTATTCCACAAAGGAAAGATTCTGAACCAAACTGCTGCGATTGCACTTGATCAGCTGGCAAACAAGGCACAGAAAATGAGTCATGATGCTAATAGAGTGAATTCCAGCTGTTTAAGGACAGTGCCGTTACGAATGGGGCTCCCTGGAACCAAAGTGCCTGAATGTCTTTCTAGATCTCATGTACAAGTGAAAGGAAATAAAGAGTTTGGAAACAGCCAATATGGTTACAGTGGTGCTGGATTTCCTGGCAGCTGGCCGTGGCGGGGACAAGCCACCTGGGGGGAGAGGGTGTGCTCAGCCTTTGTCTGTGCCTGCTGCTGCTGAAATCGGCAGGAGCCCCCCCGGGACCCCACTGGAAGCAGAGCGGGGCCATCGCTGAGCTCTGCTGAGACACCCAGAGGACTGAGGCTCATATGATGCTCCATACTGTTCCAGCAGCAGTAGGAAGCAGCATTTAAAAATGCTGAGACTTTTGCCTTTGGAACTTTTGCCTTTGGAAAACATGGTCAGGAGCTCAGGGAGGTCGATTTTGTGCCCAGAAGCAGTACAAATAAATGGCCCCTTGCTTAACCATCATGTGCTCCCTGTGCCGTGACGATTAAAGGTATTCTCCAAAAAACCCAACATTCTGTTAAACTAAGGTTCTTTTTATCTCCCCGGGAACAGTAGCAGCTTTAATAAGTTACAAAGAGAGTTTTTTAGACAATATTTAATCACACAGAGGAAAGATGATCGGGTTAGTGATTTGAAATATTTTAGAGCACAGTGGCAATTTCTGGTGCCAGCACACCGCTGTCTCCTGCCCTGTTTGGCAGACAGCAATGCTGCAGACCCTGGCTATACCATAGGTGCCCGTGGTTCACCTGTCAGGGTGCTGGTGCTCCACCGCCTTGATGTCAGGCAAGAATAGCCCCACGGGAGTGAGTGGAATTACCCCAGCAGAGGAGACTCAGATCAGCGTCAGTCCGTGTATCACCACTAAAGAAGCATTGCTTTTTCTTCCTAAATGTGTAACTCATTAGTGCCTCGACAGCAGCTAATACCCCACTAATTCCATCTCTTTCATAATCAGGGAGTCAGGCATTTCCTGGCCCTGGCCTCAGTCGTGTATCATGTTAATTTATTGAAAGAACCGCACAGGCGACTCGTGACAACTTTTATTATTGTTACTATTATTTACTTACAATAATCAGCAGAGTCTGCAGCCCAAAGAGCTCACAGAAAGGGCTGTCTCCCCTCTCCCCTGTCCACTGGCTTCCAAGGGATGCAGACTGAAGCCAAGCAGAGCTGCAGGACGTTTTCACTTGAGGGTCATATCCTAGTGTGGGATCTATTTCAAGCTGAGCTGACGAGGAATTTGGCTCCCTTGCTCTCTGGCTCACAGTGGTGTTGCCCGTCAGGTTCATGATGACAAGCGAGCAGGAGATTTCACCACAGTGTCATCAGAACAGTACAGATTGCTCCAGGTGCAGCACGGAGCCAACCTCGCTGTAGAAACCCTGAGACGTGATACACAATGAAGTCACTGTGTTTTGCTCTCCTGACAGCGTGCTTGAATAGGCCACGGTGAGACCTCCCCGGGGAGACAGCAGAAGCCCTATCACTCCAGTCATGTAGAGCTGCAGAGTAGGAAACACTCCTGAATGTGCTGCAGGGAGCAATTCTTCTTGGCAGGGGCTATGTTAAGTGATGTAAGAGAACTTTTCGGCTCCTATTTCTACGCCTGTGAGGATATAGTGTTGCTACTTGGCATTTTTAAGCGGAGGCCTGAGCCTCAGAAGGAATGACACAAAAGAGGAGATAATCAAATAACTGATTTCCTTGCATGCTTTCCCTGTATTCAAGGCGTCTTCTGAAGTGGGATGCTGGGCTGGAGGCAAACGCGGGTAGAGTTATGAGGAACTGAGAAGGAAAGTGGTTGGTGGTGTCCCATTGGGTCTGCTTTTCCTATTATTATCTTCATATTTTCTCTCACACCACCGTGCACAGATACTTCGCTTGAGTAACACTGGAATATTTTTATGTGCTGTGACATCTACAGGAAACTGGCAGATAATCAGGGCTTTGTAGATTCAAAATGAGAATAGTGCAATTAAGAAAACTGGAAACAAATATTACTAATCAGATGGTGGTCAATGATAGGTATACAACTGCTGTAATCATGTTCATACTAGTTCTTGCTAATCTTCTATCAGTCTTTTTTCAGTCTTTTTTTTGATCCTCTTCAGCCAGTTTCTCATTAAGTAGATGGAGCTCTGCCAGATTCATCTTTCATTCACATCATTGTAAATCACGTCTCAAACCTGTGGTATTATTCCTTCTTTCTCCACGTACAACTTAGACGAGCTCTTAGGTTATTGCCTTAGGGCTCAATACGTCTTGATACCTTTTGGAAAAGCATTTGAAAAGCAAAATACCAGTTCTGAGGCATCCTTTCCCTTCCCTTCCCTTCCCTTCCCTTCCCTTCC
>VZRU01018716.1:99465-119651 GCA_013398155.1 Pedionomus torquatus
GCCCCACGGTGGGTGATGAGGGCAGATGTGCTTTGGAAATACAGAAGTGGTTCCATGCGTTTCAGCAGGACATGGCAGGTGACACAACCACCCCGACTGAAACTGCCTCCAGTCCCGCTGAGGTCACAAGCTGTTCATTCCGAACTTCCAGTTGAAGGTGTCACACACCCACCAGCTGTTGCTGCAGATGACCATTTCTGCTCAGCATCTGCTGGAGAGGGTGGTCGCTGCCCGGCTGGCTTTGCAGAGGGGAAGCAGCTCCAGCCTGTGCCCTCACCCTGCTTCCAGCCAAGTGTTCACCAACTGCATGATTTACCAGCACCTGCAGTGTGGTGTTCCTAGGAAATCCTGTCTCCCTCTTTCGTGTCTGCTCTCTTCATGTCACCCTGCAACAGCCCAGCTCCTCTGCACACCCCAAAGGAGCTGCGACAAGAACCCTGATGTGTCGGGGCCCTGGGACGCCAGGCTGGAAGATGCTACAGAAGAGTAAGACGGAAAACACGGAGCTGCAGTTTCCTCTGAGACAAAACTGGCTGTTTCTCCTTTCCATCCTACCATCCCTTGAAAGCTGTGCTGCCCGGCTCCTCCTGGCCCCTTCCTGCAGCTGCCCTCCAGCTCGGACCACCCGTCCCCAGCCTGGCACCAGCCATCGCCCCTGGGGCAGCAGACACCAATTCTGCCTGTGCTGAAATGTGGTTCTTGTTATCTAGACACGAGCGTCAAGTCTTATCTCAAAACGTATGATTGACCTCAGCTCTCTCTGCATCCTCCTCGGCAGATTACACTGTCCCTCTGTTGCATCATCCTCACACTTGCCTAATTCTGCCTCAGACTGGGGGTCGCACAGTGGGTGCATATGCATTCCTTTAGGACTAATTATTTAAAGCTGGCTTCCAGGAATTCTGTGTGCATTTGTCTGGGGCCAAATGGCATAGCCCCCCTTAGCGTTTAGGAGATACTAGATAAAGAGAGGTCGAAAAAAACGTGCAGTGTTGATTGCTGTAATTGCTGACACATTCCTGTGGTGTACTGGATCATCAGAACAGCTCACTTGAAACAATATTTCCCTTATAGAAAGGAAGTTGGTAATCAAGTTGTTACGCTTCTCTGCTTTGCATTTTCCATTTAAATACTCAGCTGGCAGTCGGTGGATGGCGATGGGTTCCTAGAGCCTGTTGATTCAATTGGCATTATTGTGCTGCGAGCCGATTCTGTTGAATAACCACGTGATTGCTGCAGATTTTCATGCACGGGCTTTTGGATTTCAGTCATGAACATGGGCTGCTTGAAAATGCTGTAATCCCTAGCTGCTCTGTGATGAAAACGTCTGCAACACAGTTCTGAATTTGGTCAAGTGTCTCCCCGAACCACAGTGACCAAAATGAACTGGTTGTAGAAACTGTGCAAGGAAATACATGATGTAGAGCCCAAATCTAGCTCTGAAGCAGCGTGAGGCCACGTGGAGTCTTGCCAAAACAACCCATTGCTGGGGTTGAGCTAAACCTGTGTTATTGATGAGTTCCTGGTGTTTAAAGCGGTCTAGGGAAGGAGAACTCCTACACAAGCCCTACTTCTTCCCTCTAAGCTGATAACTCAGGTTGTCCCCATTATGGTCACTCCCGGTCACCCAGTGTCACTCTGCCAGCCCAGCTGTCCCACTCTCTGCTGTGAAATGCTACCATCTCTCCGGTGCTGCATCTGAGTCCCAGGTTCTCTCTGAGCTCCTCTCCATGCTCAGACCACCCTTGCCCACACCACCCTCTCTCAACTTCCCTGGACACTTTGGAAACCCACACAACGCATCCAGGGGGCTTTACATGAGATAAATGAAATTAAGAGGAAAGAGAAAAGATCGTCCACCTTCCGTGAAACACTGTCTTTCTAGTAGAAAGGGCTCTTCTCAAAAAAGCCTAATGGTGGTTCATCTTCCGTGGGATGTCTATGAAAAAGACTTTGCATCCAGAAAATACAGAGTATGGACTCTGTATGGACTCTGTAAGAGAGTATCTCTCTTCAGGTTAGGTGTCTTGTCCACGTTTGCCATCACTGCTGCTTTGGAAGGAATGATACTGGCACCTCAGGAAAGTAATTCAGTGCCCCTTTCTGAAACATCTGCTTCAAGATGGGTTACCCATGTCTCTCCACTGAAAACAGAAGTTCTCTGGACAATTAACTCGGGCAAGGTGCTAACCTTTCCTCTTGGGTTAGGTCAGCTGAATCCTGCACCACAACAGTAATTGTGGCAGCTCTTACAGAGCATGTGGGACAGGAGAGGGTTGTATTTCCGAGCAGGAATGCACAAAACTATTTAATATGAGTTTATAAATCTTCATCATCTGCTGAAAATTAGAAAATCACCCTGAATGAAATCCTACCGGGCGCGTTAAACCTATGGTGCCCCACTAAATAGCAGCCACTGACTTATTTGTTGTAGAAAAGGAGGATGAATACTGCAAAACACTGCTGATAAATCCCAAAATAATTAATGCAGAGGTAAATCGCCCAGGCATGTCAGTTAAAACTTCAAATCCCGCATAGTTGATTTAAAAGACAATTTAAATTTTACAAAACTACTGAGGTCAATAAATCTCCTATTACAACAGAAGCGTGCTTATACAAGCCATCTAGTCCCTGCGCTAGAACTTTGGTCAGCGGTGACTCCCTGCTCTTGGTGAACGCAATCCCTGTCACCGCCACGGAACACCGAGTTCACACTATACTCAATTTTTTTTATGAGGTCTGTAGTTTTTCAATATTGCTTGAGAACAATTTGCAGACGGTACTCAAAGTCCCAGTCCACGATCTGATGAGATACAATTCTGCTATCAGTTATCACAGAAATAATGGCTAGCTAATTCTGGACTGATCTTTTCTGGTCAACAACTAGAAAACTCTACAGGGAGAGTCGGCTCATTTTGAAAAAGGTACAAAATATAAACGATTTGGAAACCCTTTCTAGAAAGGGTATGGAGTGCCTTAAATAGATTTAAGCAAATAAAATTTGTGTGCCTAATGTCAGGCAAGATGAACTCAACACTCGTCTTTTCAGGACAGCAGAATGTAGCCCTTGCAAAGCAAGCCTCTGCTCAGGAAGCTGGAAGTTTCTGCAGGAGCACCATTCCCAAGTCTTTATTTCAAATGTTAACAGGTTAAATTACTTCAAAGAAGTCTAATTAAACAATGAATAAAAAAATTCAGCTAATATTTGCAGATGTTACCAGTATCACACGGGTTCCATAAACTTGCACCTCTGCTTGCTTCACCTTCTCTTTTAGTTCCTTCTGTTTAGTTCAGTTCTTAGAAGTTCTTCCCTCTGCTGAATGCTAAACTGCACCAGCAGCTCGGGAGGAACGACAAGGAAAGACCCACAACCTGGATTTCTTGAATCTCCAGCTTTCTTTCAGAGGCTGTTGCGGGGCTATTGGATTGGTTTTCAAGCCAGACTTCAGAGGAGTAATCCAGTAACACGACTGCTTAAGATCTAATTGTGAAATGGAACAATCACCGCATCGTGTGAATGTCTCAAGCTCAGCCTCCCAGTATTTTTTGAGCTGGAAATGGATCGCACCAGCGAACGGCCTCACAGTTTAATGAAAACAAACCCTTTATTGGCATAAATTTTTCTGTACTCACCATGAGGGAAAGAGAAAGGGAAGTACAGGGCCAGTTCTCCCTCCTCTACGTCTAAGATATTGTTTATTCTGCCATGCGTTATTTGTTTTAGCCTGGTACCACTCTTTAAAATGTCTTTACTGGACTATAGTGCTACAATTTTAAGCCTCGCAGGGAAACTTTAGCAAGTTATGAATAACCAGGGGGTGGGATTTCAGTGTAATTCAGGAATGAGAACTAAGCAACGAGAAGAATATTCAACCTTCTCATGGAAGGATCAAGTATTCTTTTCAAAGTCATATATCAAAAAGCCACATACAATGGAAACATTCTCTCTCCCTAGAACATAAAAGAAGAGGGAATTGCCTGTTATGTGTTCTGAAATGATCCCTTTTCATTACAACTTCAGATTTTTTCTCTCTGGGGACTGCCAACTTCAAACCATGAAGAAAGGGAGAAACGACATCATGCTATTTTCATTAAAAGCAGCCATGCGGAACCTATATTTTTTCCTTTCCTCTTTTTTTTTCTCATTTCACAATAATATTTGCATTCCAAAAAAAGTTATTCTCTGTTTTCTGATGCGCTGAGGTTAAGCAAATGAGGTAGCTGCCGACAGTGTCATTCATACCACTTGCATCCGTCTTGTTTTAAGCCGGCAGCAGAGAAACTGCTATGTCTGTGTGAAATTCATTAGAAAACAAAACATTCCATCTTTCTTCATTTGGTCTGATCCTTCTTGCTTACCACAATTAAGTTATAAGAAAACTGTCTTACACAATAGGAATACAAAATTCTCTCAGCCTTGTAAATGTGTAAGCTAGAACTGACTTGATTTTTTTAATGATCTCACGTACGCTGTATTCAGAAAAGTTCTGCATATGAAGCGTTAGGAAAGAAATAAGAATACGTGATGCAGAGGCAGTAGAATAAATCTGGAGAGAAGGGAATAAGTGTGACAAGGCAAAGCTTTCATCTGACACTTAACAGAGTGAAGAAAAATAAAATGGACAAAGAACAGTCAGTATGGCACAAGGAGTATAAAAAGGCAGAGCAACGCAGACCTTGGGAAGCAGTTTTCCAAGTCCAGTGAGACTGAAGCAAGAGGCTGACTTTGGACATTTCAGTATCAGAAATCTAAGGCTACTGTAGGAGGGGTTTAGAGAAGAGGGAAAAAACGGACGTGAGAGAAGCAGGCTAAGAAATGACAATCAGCACTGATCGTCCACCTCTTGTTCCCTGGGTGTTCCGAGCGGTGGGCAGACACCGGCAATGACTCCTGCACAATAGCTGCCTAAGGCAGGTAGAGTTTGAATTCCTTTTTACAAAACAGGAATCTAAAGCAGAAATGTAAAATGGCTTGGCCAGGGACATCATCTGACGAGACCGCGTTAGAGTCATTCTTGGTTTTATCCCCCAGATGAGAGCACAGCACTATTGAAAAGATCTGACTGAAGCAGGATATGTAGTGCAGATCTTCTCTCTTCTGCGCTCAAACCAGCAGTTGCAGATGCCGTGACCCTTAGGAATTTCTGAAATGTGAGTTGCCAGGAAAAAAAGAAAAGAGAATGGTATAAAGTTATTAAAAAGTCAGAAAAAAAGTTATATTGAAGATTTCATATTTTGTAAATAAGAGGCAATAGAAAACATTCAGATCACAGTGTCTGGAGGCCTGAAATGGTCTCTCAAAGTGGACTTTATCAGTTCTGTGGCTGTGGTTACCTAAGCCCAGACTCTTCCAGCCCTGTGCATCCTGACAAGATCGCGCTAATGGCATCTCAAGCGATTCACAGATCACAAACAAAACTGGCAGAGGTATTTAACATTTTCATGTTAATGCAAAGACACGATGCTTGATGGACCTTGCTGTAAGCTTCAAATTACCGACCTTTGCCACATCCACATGACACCGGTATTTCTGCTGCCACGCAGGGTTAGCAGGACCCCCTGAGAACCACCTGCCCACCTGAGTGGAGTTGCTGGTGAAGATCAGGAAAAACTGGCTTGAGTCCATAAGAAAAAGCCATCTGCTCTGGAAGTGGCGACAGGGAATCTTGCTATGAGATCTGAAGGAAAGGCTCTCCAAAGATGTTCATTGTTCCTATCGGTACAAAGAAACAGCACTTTACCAGGGTAGGGCTGAGCAGGATACGTGGCTCAGTCTTTGCTGGACTGACACCACAGCAAAGCAGCGCTAATTGGGTATTGTCTGTTCTGCAATTTAGGAGCATAGCGCTGGATACTGAAAGCACTTCTGTTTCTTCCTGGTGCTTCCAAAGAGCAAGGCAGGAATATATTTCTTTCTCTGTCACCAATTCATTCTCACATCTATATTGGTTTTCAAAATGTTTTCAGAAATGCTTGCTGGATGGCTATGGGAAGTGATCTGGACGCCCGGTATGTTCCAAGAGAGGTTGGATTCCTCCTTTGTTTTATGAAAGCTGTGTTCTCTATTATTCCCAGCCTTTAAGTGGTTTATGATATTTTCCCACTGCAAGTCATCTGCAAAATTGATTAATATGCTTTCTTCCAATCATTCCTGAAACTATTGCACACAGAAAACCCCCAGAAGGCACCTTCTCTCAATTAGCACTGGAGGGGTTTTGAAGGCATTTCTCTGCATTCCCATACTACAGATTAGGACATCAAACAATGGAGATTAGGATCAGAGTCTGAACAAGCAGGAAGGACATATGTTCTTAGGGGGAAAGATCTCACACACAGAGATATTTTCAGTAAATGGCAGATTATAAAAGCTCAGCAAAAGCCTGGGCTTTAAACTGGCTTATTTTAAATGCTGTTCATTCCTCTGCCACTTTTAAAGCAACATTTGGTCCTCATGAAAGCAGAAAACTGAGAGCACGGGACCTAGTCAGTCCTAGCAGGTCTGGAGGAGACCCCTCTCACTCATACGGATGCTTTTGCTAGATCTGTGTTCCCGAGGAACTAAGGTGATGGTCTAGATTAAGGCCTCAGATGATTCTAAGATGACCAAAAGGACCCTTTCTGATGGGTCGCCTCCTTCCTTTCTGCCCCCACAGAAAGAACAACGCGGGCTCGGGCAGAAAGGCAGAAGGTGACAAAGCTTTTGCTGGGGGAAGGTAATTCTAGCCATCATGCTTCTGCTCATTCAAGTTGTCTTTTCTCCTTGCACATGGAAGGATGGTGGGAGGACAGTCTTTTAGGGGTGCACGGAGCCATAGGTCTCTCCTTCCCAGGGCTGGAGAGAAAGAGGGGAGGTGAAGTAGAGGCTGAATTCCCCAGGCTCTGGCTGCATGGTGATTTTTGGCCCTTTTGAGGTCTGCCAAGGATTAGAAGAAGGAGACTTGTTCTGGAGTCTCTGCTTTATGGTGACCCCCTCCGTTCTTGAGTATGAGAGATACTGAGATAAGAGGAAAAGTGGCTGTTCCTGTCACTAAAGTGGTTCTTCTTGTCCTTTTGTGTGGTTTTGCATAGCGCCGTGGTCAAGGAAAGGCTTCAAGGCAGTGGCCAAGCTCCTCACATTCAGTGTTAGTTAGTTCAGTGTTATTAAAATAAACCAACAGTTTATTTTAATAAAAAAATTGCACAATCTTAGTCATCATCAATAAATCATTAGCCCTATTAGATGAATTTTAAGATTTTTTATAACATGATGCCAGCATAAAAGCACACTGGATGCAGACAACAGGGTGGCTTGTTTTGGCAGACATCAAAAATGCCTGTTCAGCTACATTGCAGACACCCTGGCTTTGGGCACCCACACACCTTCTAGTTCTCTACTTAACTCAGGCACAAACGTACTGAAACACAAATGTGGTGATATTAGAAATTAGGGCCAATATTTTAAGAGTCAGAGCCATAAAACCAGCTCTTTTATTAATCAAAAATTCTAAAATGCATCCCTTTGGTCTCCCAAAGCCGGCACCTCCTGGGCATTTCCTTCAGTGATGCACCTTTGTCCAGCAAAGCCGACAGCCAGGCGGGCTGCCAGATACACCTGAGCATTCGATATTTCCCTGGTCAGTGTCTCGGGAGTTACATGACGACAGGAGCAGCAGAGCGATTCAACTCTCTCACTCATCAGGAATAGTCCTCCTCCAGTCCCACTGCGCCGAATGTAAATGTTGGTGTTTACAATCACGGCTTCCAAAGCTGTCAGGGAGTGGAACTGGGCAGGAGAGAACAGCGAGAAGTGCATTTTAACCTTTGCTTGTCACTTGGAAGAATTTCTGCTTTCTACTGTGAATGCTAAGATAATGTGTATTTTTCAGGGTACTTTAAAGAAATTTCAGTGTTTGTACCGCCTCCGCGATATGACATAGTTTTATTAGTTCACCTGATAATTTTGCATGAACCCCAAGCAGATTGTGGCCCTCCTTATAAGATAAACATAGTCATTTTTAGAATGTGTTTTAATTAACATAAAACTTAAAAAAAAAAGGATCAGATAGAAATGTTTCTCTCTTAATGCCTGTAAACTCTACGCTTAACCACTTAATTCTCTTTCTACTTGAATTCAAAGCAAACAATTGATCTGATCCAACTGTTTTTTCATACTTAGAAAAGCAAGCTATCTTAAGACAAAGAAAATACTTTAATTCTGTGGTCTGATCCTATATTGCCCGGAGATCTGAAAATATCATTCGAACATTTCCCCTGAAAGGGATTCATTCATACCAAAAACCAGAAGTAAAGGAAGTGGGGAGGTCGTTGGGCAATGCTTATTTTGTGCAAACCTACGGGCTCAGGCTAGCGTTGGTTTATTTGGTCAGATGATACTTCATCATACGAAGAAACATCTTTAAAAAATTAGGAACGTCCTAGTGGCTCAGTGTGAGCATTCCATTTATATTTGAATGAATTAAACAATGCGTTTTCTTGAGAGGCAAAAGGAAACTTTCCTCCCCCTACTCTTCTGATGTTTAATTTTAAAGTTTTCCAACCGCATATGGTTGATGTGCTTAGGACTGCGAGCATAGAAACCAAGGGTAAGAATTCAGCATTACAATTTCATGAACATTAGCAGATATAAGAGTCCATTGTGAAGAAGTATTGATTGACCCAGAAACCAGATTCTTGAACATACCGATCTTCTGGTTTAAAAGAATATGATTTAATTGATTACAGCAGCCTTCGTTATGTCATGGATTAGAAGCGGAGAAGGGAATTATTGTATAAGCAGGCAGAAGGTAGGGTACAAAAGATGGAATTAAGATAGCATATAGAAATATGAGACATTTTATTGTATACAGATTTACCAGCGCTTGGAAGAACAGGTTGTTAAGATGGTATTTTCTCCTGGAAGCAGGAAAGGCGAGCAGCGTTTTGAGTTCAGCCATGCACTAGGCACACTGACGTCTAAGAGGCATGGGAATGCAAAAATAAAAGGGAGATGGAAACAAAGAATTAATTCCCGTGCTTTTACAAGGTAAATGGCCGGCAGCAGGAAGGGAAAGGCATGGGCATAGGACTGCTTGGGATCACACTGATGCTTACCTTATTTTTTTCTACTCCTGGGATTTACAGAAAATCCAAGAAAGGATTGAAAAATGTAGATTCTCTTTTTTGGTAGCCTCCTTTTCAAAATGGAAATCTTTCTTCAAAGGCTAAGCATCTTCTGGCTCTTCAGCTGGGAAAATTCACAGAAAGGTCTGGAAATGCTTTCCAATTTTTCCAACTTTTTCTAACTTTACCTTGTAGGAATTTCATAGAAGTTGAGCCATAAGAATGGTAAAAAAAGGGAAAATTGGGGCATGAGAACTGAATTATACTTAGGCCAAAAGTTGAATGTAGGGTGAGCCAAAAGTCAATTAAAAGAATCAGCACTTGATTTTAATTCCGTAGGCAGAGGGATAGTAAACAAGTAATGTCAAGACAAGAGAGCAAAGATGAAGACCCTTAGCAAATAATTCGGTCTGCCTGCAGCTTTCTGGGCACTTTAAAGTCTAGCAAGAATGGCTCCAGGAGGCCTCTAAAGTAAGAATTGCAGTAGCTGCCACAGGGAATAATTATGGGCTCTTTAAGAAGGATTGTTAAAGGGATGGAGCCCGGTAACGTTTCAGAGAAAGCAGCAGAAATTCCAGTGAGGAAAGTAAAATGTTTTTGTTAAAGGATTATCAGAGATTTGTAGTTTCAGAAATAAAGTTCAGACTTGAGATACAGAAAGTGAAAATGATGTCACAGTGATGGAGCCTTTTACTGACAAAAAGAGCTTTCATTCAGAAAAATAGAGTACACAGAGAAGCCGAAAGACCTAGCAGAAAAGGAGGGAGAGGAGTTCTCGGAGAGCTTCTCTGACCAGAATGGCATCTGGAGCTGTCGTTGATGAGCACTCACAGTCAGTCAGCTTCCTGAGCATGCAGTGAGCACATTTCTTTCTTGGTTTAGCTTGTATCTCCTCAGCAGCATTTTCATTCCTGGTAAAGGCATTACGCCTTCTCCCTGGCTTCTCTTTGAGTGGCTGTGCACGGTGCTTCTTTAATTTATCTTCCTCATGGGTGATCCATGGCTAGTGTCGGCCCTGGTCATTCTCTGCACACAGAAGAAAAGTTTATATTAACCCTTAATAATCTGTGTTTCATCTTATGATGCTTCACTGACAGAAGCAAAGCTCCTGAAGCACGTGCAGACTAGTCCAGAAGTATGATTTATGGCTGCAGTTCGTCAGTGGGGAAGGGGTTGTACAAAGCGTGAGGTGCAGACACACACAGTCAGGCCTTGCTGACAAGTGCCACTGAGAGCAAGGAGACAGCCAGGAGGTAGGGGCTTTTTCATTCTTGACGCCTCCCTCTTACAGCCCAGACTGACGCAGGAGCTAATAAAATCAAGTAACAGCTTTGCAGATCACCCACCAAGTTTCAGAACTTAAAAATTAAAGAAAATATTATCTCTCTGAAATGGTGACTTTTGTCGTAAAAGTATTTAATTCCTGATTAGTAAGTATTTTTGTCCCAAACGTTACCAGGTTTGTAGGTTTTTTGCTTGTTTTTGTTTTACAAAATGTTCAAATTTTTAGGGTAATATTATTTTTAGGTGTATTTATGTACTTCAAATGTTATTTTTCAGTTAAAAATTGTGATGCAAAATTTTGAGTGGCTCTATCGCTTCTGGGTTGCCTGCTTATGAGAAAGGGAGAACATTCCTGAAACTCTGCTCTCCACCCAAGTCTTGCCAGCACTTTGGTTTAGTTTTCAGACTAAATAAATTGGGCCCATCAAAAGACATCGTGTCACTGTCCGTCACTCGGCGCCAGTCCCACCACCTCACGATACGCAGCTATTCCTCCTTTTGCCATTTTTACAGTATTTTCTGACTGTAGCAGCTCCTGGTTTCTGAAATCTGTTCATATAATTTAGTAATCCTGAAGACTTGACTCTCCTCTTTACTCATGTTTGTCACATCCAAAACCCATTTTCAACTCTTTTTGACATTATTTCAAGCAGACCACATGGGATAACACTAAATACACTTCATAAATTCCTGTACTTAAGCATCAAAGGGCGTACACTAGCCCTACTGGCCCTGCAAGCCATATTACATCTTTTGTAGATTGATACACATCTGTAGGGGGCAAGGTCCTTCCCATATTTCTTTAAAACTGTGGCTTAAAACTTAAAAAAGATGAATTAATGTTTTAATACAAACACAAGAACATGGTTTACTTGAGAGAATGCGCTGAAGTCATCCAGAACAGCAGACTGCAGACAGAAGGATCCCACATAAAAGACGCCTGCCCCTGTGGCTGCAGCTCTCCCGGTCCCTCGGACGCGGGTGATGGTGTGGACAGCGTGGGGAACATCCCACGTTGTGCCCCGATGGTACCAAGAGGCTCCACTGACAGGCCCTGCTCTCTGTCCCTCTGCCCCTCTGCAGGGAGGTTATGGTGTAAATCACAGGGACACTAGCAACTCCTGCGGGGCTGCTTATCGGACCCACAGGGACCGGGCTCTCTGCAGAAAGGGAGGTGTTCATGCACATAAATCCAGGCTCTCAGCAGCTTCACCGGCAGCTACGGGGCTGTGTGTGTCGGAGGCGAGGGGCAGAGGGATCTGAAAGTTCTGAAACTTGTGGGGCAGTGATAAAACCATGTACTGCACCAGCAGTCCTGGGGGCTTCCGCTCCTCACAGATGTTAACCTGCCCCTGGAATTAGGTCTTAAACCTGTGTTCCTACCCCCAGAGTCCCTGCCCGCCCCCCTGTTCCAGACATACACAGCAATCACCTGGGGTGCAGGACCCTTACGGGTGGTCCCTGGGCTTTCAGACCCTGTGGCACCCGAAGCCAGGAACTTTGGTCATGTTATCGTAACCGAGGTTGTGATTTATAGCTGAGGTTAAGGTGCTGACCATGCCCACTGCCACCACTGGAATGGAGCAGAGGGAGGGCCTGCTGTCTGCCTTGGAGCAGCCGTGGCCCCGACACCCTCCCTGGGGCAGGAACCAGAGCTGTCTGAGCTCCCCAAGTGCTCCTTCCAAACCCAGCACCAAGGGGCGAGGTGGAGAGACCCCCTCTCACACGGCGCTGCAGGCAGGCGCTCAGCCCCAGGGGGCTGACAGGGAGGAGCCGAGCTCAGTCCCTGCGTGGTCCTGCTGTCCACGTCTGATTGGTACCACGCGGTGTGAAGGGACCGATACCAACCAACCCGAGCCCCAAACACAGTGATGCTGCTCTGCGTAGGAAGCCAGCTCATAGCAGAGTTCTGAAACGGCTCCGAGATGACCTTTTGATCGAGCATCTCTAAGGGCTCAGGCAAAGGAAAGACACGTCTCTGGACCTTGGTTAGGCTTCAACGGCAGCTGAAACTTGACTCTCCAGCTCTGGTACAGGCAAGATGCTTTTGCTCATTCTCCATGGTAGACCTTTCAGGTGCCGATACAGTTTTAGGGTATAAAGCATCTTTAAGTTTAGGAACCACCTGGATTAAGGTGAAACTGCCTAAGGACTTTTAGAACTTTATTTTTCCATCTAGTCAATCAATATTCTCCTGAGTTCTACTTTCTTCCACTGGATCTGTCTGCTGTAGATTTATTTGCTGAATGAGGAAGGACTGGGCTATGTCTCACGGAAGCAACGCATTCTTGCAAAGGTCACCCATCGTGTCATTTTCCTGCTAGGTAATGGGAAGGTGTCGTGTATTTGTGCGTTTTTAATGAACAGGTTTGCCGCAATATTTTTTTTATGGAGAGAAACTGTACGACTAACTGAGAGAGATGTGTATCAAGATGAGTGGGTCGTGGGAAAACATGCACTGTGACATGAAACAGAGCAGGAAAAGGAGAGAAGGAGGAGAAAGTGTCATAAGGGATACCAGTATGGAATTTGATTATCTTGATTTTTTTTTTCTGGTGGGATTATGAAGGGGTGAAAAGCAAGCTGCGGAAACCCGCGTTGTTCATTAAAAGAGCACAACATTGTTCAGGCATGACCCTGCTCCTTCCCATTAAAGACAGTATTGACATCTGATCCAATCTGGGAAAAAATCACTGATGAAAAAAGGGATTTCAGTGAATAGATTTCCATTTAAACCCAGTGACAGCAAGACAATGAGGAAATATAAGCAGCTTCCTTAGACCTAATTCAGTGAAGGTTTAAGGAAATAGAAAGACCTCAGGCGGCTGATACAATCCAGTGGCAGGGCATAGCAGGCTTCCAGCGCTTCTGCAGGATATCTGTTACTACCTAAAAATAGCAGGCACTTGCTAAAGTTGTGGCTCCTTCTCCTCAGCTTTGGACTGGTACTATTTATTAGTTTAGACGCCATGATTCCAGAAGGCTGGGGCAGTTCCTGTGCAATTAGAAGAAAAATATGCTTTGACTCCCAGGAAAGTTTCCCTCCCAGCTCCCCGCTTCCCGCTCAGGCTCTTTGTGAGGCCAGTGCTGAAACCAGCTTTTGTGAAGAGCAACCACACACGCAATCCAGATCTCTTTGGACAAGGCACCATCATTCATGTCGCTCCCATGTTGACAAACACTTTGGTTGTGTTGCCAGGGCAATGGCACTCGAGCAGTGAGCACATCCCTGGTCAGACACCCCCCCGAGGGCGATGGGGATGGAGGGCAGGGGGACGAGATGGCTCCACTCCTTCCCGGCAGCCGGCCGTCGCCTCGTACAGGACCGACTGGCCAGTGCTTTCCAGCCAGCTGGCTGGCTCAGAAGGCTGGTGGGTTGCTTTTCTTTAACTGTGTCTTTTTCGAGAAACACATCGAAGGCCATTTTCTCCTTCTAAACACAGATTCACCGGCTCAGGGTGTTTCCAGGCAGCACAGGCAGCAGAGCAGTGTGCGGGACCGCTGGGCTGTGGAAACCCGGAGGCAGGAGGGGCAGGAGCAGGCAGCAGAGTCGCCAGGGCTCGCCTTTGTACAGGGCTGCCTGCCCCCCAGCCCCGGCCGGCGGCTCTCTGTGGGGCACAGCTCTCCATGGGCACAGCTCCCCGTGGGGCACAGCTCTCCATGGGGCACAGCTCTCCATGGGCACAGCTCCCCGTGGGGCACAGCTCCCTGTGGGGCAGAGCTGTCTGTGGGGCACAGCTCTCTGTAAATCCCCGGGTGCTGCCCAGCCGTGAATGCACAGGAGCTGCCACAGGACGGCGAGCGCCCTGATGACAGAAAATGTTGCACTTGGACACTTCTCTTTCTCCTATTTCTCTCACAAAGGTTAGAAAATAATTAGTGTGGCGTACCTGCTTTTATTCCGTTTGTTGTATTTTCACTTCTCTTTGCTTTAGGGGGGAAGCACGTTGACGGAGGGGGGTTGCCACAAAAGATGAGTTTCTCATCTCGCCTGTGTGTGCGGATCCGTTTTCCTTGATCCCGGATTGTTTTCTCCCTCCGGGAGGCAGCCGGCCTGGCAGGGGGGAGCAGGGAGGCAGGGCCGCGGCAGTCCTGTGAAAGCCAGCGGGGTGGCCTCCCCTGCTGCCCTCCAGGCAGGGCCACTCGCAGGGCTGCTCTCAGCCTCCCCTCTTCCACAGGGCCCAGCTGGGAACAGAAAACCGCTTCTTTATCGGCCTCAAAGAGGCCTCTTGACGGGCCCGTGCCCGCCGCTGCTGTTGGGCCGCGGGCTGAGCCCTGTGCCCCTGGCCCTGCCCTGGCCCTGTGGCAGGTGACGTCCCCCTGTGCCCCACTGTGGGGCTCCTGGAGTCCGTGCTGGGGGCCAGGGGCTGCGCCCCACACGCACAGCCCCTGTGGCTGCCAGTGCCCCCAGGGGATGGAGATGGCCACCTGCAGGGTGCTCACAGCGTGCTGCCCACCTTGGCCACACGAGCAGCCGCAGGAGAGACCCTGCCCCTCCAGGGGCCGCAGTGGATGGTCCCCTGCCAGGGCCTCCTCTGCTGCCTGCGCCCCATTTTGGAGGCCCCAGAGCTGAGGTGCGCGGGGCGCCCTGGCGCAGCGAGACCGCCCAGCAGAGAGGAGAGGCCGCCCGACGTGGTGTGGAGCTGGGCGGCCGAGACCCTGCGTCCCGGCTGGTGTGCGCCTCGGGAAGGGAGCAGGAGCCGACTCGAGAAAATAAATAAGGACTTTTAAAGACATGTTTATTTATGGACGGGCTTTCATGCATGCATCTTACAGCACTCCGCATAAAATATAATTAAAACAAGCATCATGCTGAATATGATTCAGAAAATAAAAATGTCTTTAAATACAGTTTAGCTGCCAACGGCTCGACATACTTCATTCCTCTGGGGAAGGAGTAACGGAGACATGAAGTTATGTGACTACAGAAGCCGCAAGACGTGGGTATTTTTAGGGGAAGCACAACTGGGGGAAGTAACCGACCTGTGACAAGGTTTTTATACCAGAAACACTGCCAAAGCCACCCAGCTCCCGAGGGCAGGCAGGCAGGCAGCCTCGGAGAGCGGTCGTGCCCTTCGGGAGGAAGATGGAAGTCCAGACCCACCAGCTCCACGCCTGCAGCTGGTCTCCAGCACCCCATGGCAGAATACCTTCACCCAAACAGACCTTCAAACGCTGCTCTTGGAGGGGCTGACCGAAAATTAGTTAACATCAGTAAAACAGTGTGAGATCCTGAACGCCTGCCATGATTTTCTACCGCTTCTGCTTTTTTTCCTCCAATCCCATTGAGGTCTCAGCCAGGGAGGAGCTGGCCTGCAGGCACCCTGCAGTGCCACACTGCGGGAGGTGCTTCCCCTGCTCCGTGCCACATCCTGCAGTGCCTGCTACCAACCTGGAACAGCGGGAGCGTGGTCACAGCCCTGGAAAAATGGAGACGCTTTTCTGTGTTTGTCCCTGTGTTTGCCACCAGCACTGAGACGAGCCAGCCCTCACAGCCTCTGTTGAGCAACCAAGGATGAACATGTGTGGAGCCTGAAGTAACCTCAGCCTGTAGTTGTTCTCTTTTTCCTTGCTCCTCCTCATATTTGCCATGTCAGAAGGACACGTGTCTGGAAGGTAAATACCAGTCTGGTGTGATGCAGTGGAAATGGCAAGGAGAGCATGGACTCACCTAATGATTTTTACCTATGGACATTTTACCACTTGCGTGACTTTTCAAAGCCTTTTGCCAGCATTCTTTCCACTAGACAGAGCAGGAGAAGGGTGGTTCTCATGGGATTTAAAAGGAGACTTTATTTTAAATACCTCTGGAAAATAATATGTCAGTCTAATACTGTCTGTGATTTTCCCACATTCTCCACAGCAACATAGGGAACTTTCAAATGTTCTTCTTTGTTATTTTCCTATTTTCTTTTTATTATCTGAATGTTTCTTAGATTTTTAATTTTTTTTTTAGATTTAATTTTTTCATTTACAGAGAACTGTTGTTCTAAACCTGAAGGAGGAGCGTACAGATGTCATGAGGCACTGAGGATTCAGTTTTATTTATGAACAGATTAATTAGTACTGCAGTTTTAATTCTTTTCTTTCTTCTTTATTCCAATTCATCTCAATATATGTAGCACAATAGGTACCTGGGCTTGCTTTTTGAATTTCCTCATTCTGTTTGCCAAAGAAAGTGCAATTCAGCTACAGCTCTTGTTGCCGCTGAAGGCAATTCTGAAAAAGCATGAGTGGAGCCAGGATGAATCTTGTTTAACTGAACAATTAATAGGGTAAAAGTTACCCTTAAGAAAATCTAGTTGTAGGTTTTATGAAAGATTTATGAAATCAAAGGCTTAAGAGAGAGATTTAAAAGTATCATTGCAAATTCTTGTACCTCAAACTTTCCTATTTATTGTCAGAAGTGCTAGATACTTAGCTGCATCATTGTAATTACACTGTTGTAGCTCATGTCTTTTACAAAATGAAAATTGCATATAAAAGTGTTCTACATTCTTACTATTTCAGTTTAAACATGTTTTCCAAGAGGTTGGATTGAAGTCTTAGTTGCTTTTTTTTTTACTCTATATTCGAATTTATCACTGAATTTCCACATATGGTGGAACGGGTCCTCTAGTCTGGTGGATATCCTTACTACTTTCCGTGCATCTAAGTGGACTGATGAGTGACACAGACATCAGAAAATGAAGCCAACTTGAAGCTGTGTCCTAGTGTGTTGTACAAATATAGGTGCTTTAAATGCCAGAGTTTTCTCTCAGGCTTCGTCTTCCCCTTGCCCCCCGAGAGAACAGATAACAGGCAGGGAACTGAAGAATCAGCCTTGGAGCAGGGGGTTCTCTGCTGAACTGCTAGAGCTTTGTCACTGATTTTACAGGGGAAATGTCTGAACCAGCATTTGGAGATGCAGAGGGTCCAGCTCTGCCAAATACTCCAGTGGGTTTCTCCATGAGGGAATAGACAGTGACCAGGTCAATACCTGGGCAAGGCATCTACTAATCTCAGTTTCCTCTAGTACAGACAAACCCACAAAGCTCAGGAAAAATAAAGACTGTATGTGGTCATATGTTTACATAAATATGGACGTATATTACATACATAATTCTTTGCTGTGAGGGTGGTGAGGCACTGGAAGAGGTTGCCCTGAGAAGCTGTGGCTGCCCCATCCCTGGAGGGGTTCAAGGCCAGGCTGGATGGGGCTTGGAGCAACCTGGTGTGGTGGGAGGTGTCCCTGCCCAGGGCAGGGGGGTTGGAACTCGATGATCTTCGAGGTCCCTTCCAACTCTAACCATTCTATGATTCTATGAATATATACCAGCAGTCGAGGTACTAGGACGCTGCCCAGGTGTTAGACACTTGATGTGCATGAATGGGTTTGAAGGAGGAAAGAGTCACATTGCACAGTGGAGCTGAGGAGGTGGTATGATGAGGCAGAAAATGAATTAGGTCATTGAGGACACAAGTTCCTTTTTGTTACATTTGAAGAGCTTACCAAAATTTTTTACCGTTTTGTCCATTTGTCCAGCAGTTTGGTGGTCTGAACAGAGAAGACAAAAGGACAAAATGGTATTTGTAAACAAAAAACTGATACTGAAATCCTTTATAACCCTTGCAGGTATGACTGTCACCTTGGAGACCTAACACTCCACAACACCCTAAGGCAAACTTGATCTCCAGAACAGATCCTTGTCACCAGTATAAAACCTACAGGTAGGAAATCTCAAATTGCTGTAAAAATGGGCTATAACATCATAGGACTGCTCATTTTCAGGTACCCAAATGCAGAGTGTGAAAATTACCTCTTGTCTCTCGAGGCTAAAAAATGTATTTTGTGTTCCTTACTGATCACCAAACACCCTCGCTCTGCCCAAATGCGTCGCTGTGCTTTCCCATGCGCCGGGAGGAAGCAGAGTGTCTCATCGCCCCACAGCTGTGACTCCCCCGCAGTGAATAGGTGATGACAGACAGGACATCGAGTTTGGAATTCACATGATTTCTGAAATCCCTTGTGCCTGGTGGTGGGCATGGCAGTGTTTGTTCTCATCATTTTACACCCAGATTTTCCCTTTGCTGGTTTATCTTAGGACAGATAAAGACAATTACTATGTGTGTATGCATACATTGCTCTTATTTGAAAAAAACCCTCAGATATTTCCTGCTCTTTTTCCACTCCCGCCTCCCACTAGACCCCAGCCCACCCCAGGGAGCAGTATCCATGCCGAGGGGTACCAGTGGGTGCTGGGGGGTCTTGCTGGGCGGGAGGGGGACAGCAGCCGGGTCAGAGCCCAGCAGCAGGGCTGGGCTGGGACAGTCAGCAGAGGAACAGCCGAGAGACAGTGGCAGCGCAGTTCTCATCGGGACTGTTTGTTTTTACAGGCTGCCCTTTGTTGACTTTAGGCTTGTTTTCCTTGCCATGCAATACAAATATTCTCAGGCGTTAAGCTTTCCTTGCCCCTACTGCCTCCTTTTCATCTGGGACCATGTAGAAGCTAAATTTAAATTTGATTGATAGTTTTTAATCCAGAGAGGGTCAGGGTGCTATTTTCCTGTTAAACGTTCTCTGGTTTGCTTCTTCTGTTTACAATCATGTCTCTAAAGCACTGCAGTCAGCCCTGCTTCCCAGTGAAATCTCTTCTGCTTTCCTTGCCGCTGTGGGATAGTTGATCTTAATTATGTGGAGCCTCATGCCTCTTTGTCTGATCCTAGATGGAAAAGAACAACAGCTATGGGCCTTTAAACCAGATGATGCCAGGATTCACATACTCCCTCCACTATAATAGATAGCAGGCCCCAGATCCCACTATTGTAAATGATTGAACATGGGAATATGAAAGCAGTCCTGCTTGTGTTTTCCCTTTCCTGACAGTCTTTGAGAAACATCTTTCTCGAGCAACCACATGTTCAGCACAACCACATGAATTCTTTTTTATAGCTCTGAAGACAGCAATCTTACTGTCTGTCTCAGTACTGGATGTAAGTAAAGATTTTCTCTCTGCCAGATGTCTGCTCAATCTTTTTTGCATTATTTGCACATACTTTGAGCATAACACCTCTTACTGATGTCAACTAACTGGATGTGTAGGCTTTTACTGACCATACCTAGTTATTTTAAACCCTCATTGCCTCTGTGGTAAAATTCTACATTCTTAGCAAGATGGAAAGGTTTAGAGCTAGAGAAAGAAGGGCAAGACGTCTTGACATAAAGCTCTACACTTTTTCACTTTTTCTGGGGAGTATATGCGCTTTGATTGAGGAATTGCAGTCTTCTGTTTTCAAAAATAATTCCTTCAGTGCTGATGAAGCACGCACACATGCACACAGATGAAAGTGATTGAAAGAAAAACACCTGAACCACTAGGTGAGGTGGAAATTCAGCGGAATTTCAGCTGGAAATCCAGCAGAGTCCTCCCATCCAAGCCACAGGCAGCCAGTTTCTCCAGGAGGATCCTGTGGGCGACTGTATCAAAGGCCTTACTAAAGTCCAGGTGAACTTCCTAAAGTCCTTCTCTTTTGTTTGCCGCTATAGTCACATCATGTTCTTCATGGTGTACATGCAGTGTTCCCTGAAGTACATTGACGGCCATCTGCTTACACACACGTATGAGGTTAACTAATTGATGATTTCTCATGGTATAGTCCATCAGAATTAGAAATTAAATTATATGGGTCGCTGACTAATCTGTCCTAAAAAATGCATGTCCTGATTGACACGGCTCTCAAGTAGCCAGTCCTTTCTGTTCAGATATCCTGTGGAAAAAAGTATCTCTTTGATATGCATAATTAAAAAAAAAAAAAAAAAAACA
>VZRU01018716.1:131099-163157 GCA_013398155.1 Pedionomus torquatus
TTTTTGTTGTTTTGTTTTGTTTTGTTTTGTTTTTTCTCATGTACTTGTACATATGTATTGGTACTTTGCCCTTTTCCTGCCAAGAGATGTCAGATTTAAAACTGAAAGAATGGAATTTTAGCAGCTCTGCTAATACAAAAGCCATATTCCACAAAGCACTTTCAACTAAATCCCTGCTTAAGCAGCATTGAGAAGTACTAGGGGTTACAAGACATGACTGAAACAAAGACAAAATTAACTTTTTTTTTTTTTTTTTCTGTAATTAAGAATGAATCAAATCAAAGAGACTTCACAACCTTTGTTAAAAAACAAACAACCTTTGTTTCAGGAGAACTCCACTGATATCAGTAAAAGCCTTGACTGNATTTCAGGGTCATTTCCAAGTTTTTGAAAGCTACATTTAACATACAGGGTTTTAAAAAATACCTAGTTTCATGTCAGGGGGGGCTTAGGAAATCTTCATGCTGAATGGTGACACATCATCGCTAATGCTAAAACTGAACCACTGTTTTTTTCTTCGACTCCGGTCCATCAGAACGTGTCGCAGCCAAGCAGCTCCGTGTCCGCACGAAGCGGAACCGAGCCGCACGCGGCCGCGAACCTCGCCGGGGCCCGGGTTCTCCCCCATCATCTCGCCATCGCCGGCTCCCTTGCAGGGCCGACCCCTAGGAGCCTGCCCGGGCTCCGGGGCAGGGGCAGCGGAGCCCCTGCTGAGGTGCCTGAAGGGGGTCCTCGTCCCCAGGGCAGAGGGACCTGCAGGGGCACCGCCGGCTGCACCCTGCTGAGCTCTGACGCGGCTTCAGATGGCAACTCGGCTTCCCAATGGCACAGACTCGGGGTTTACTCTAGGTTTTGTTTTCACGCAACCCCCCACCCGGCTACGAGACCAGCTGGGACGTGAACTGGAGCTTTGCTGCTCAGGAGGACGGTCCGTGACTACCGGCAGGGAACCTGCAGCGCCTGCCCCCCCGGCATTGAGCAGAGATGCTGAAGGATGCTGAGAGCGGGGGTGCTGGCAGGTAACAAAAGCGAGAGGGCTACAGCCCGGCTGCCCAGAGACCTGCAGATTTAGCTGAAAACGTCTGCCAGCAAGATAGCTCCAGCAGCAACGGTGAGGACATTTGTCTGGTCAGCTACTTTTGCAGGGCAGTGGTTGCTGTGAGCACGCACGCAGTGTGTGCAGTCGTCTCTGTAGCTAATGGGCAGATGGGCGATGGTCACTTTCACAATAATTTGCTTATAGAGAGAACTGGGTGGTGGCTGCTGGATCCTGGCCGCAGTGTGCCCTACTCATCATTTGATGTTTGGCCAGTGTTCTGCTGCCTCTCACACTGCCTGAATGAAGGAAACTTGAGTAATGGGTCTGATATCAAATCAAATTTGTAGCAAGGCCGGGGGGTTCCATGTCTCCAGTTAGCAGGAGTGGTAGCCCTGAGAGAAAAAGTAATTTCCATCTCCCAGGAATCCTTCCTCCATGCCAATGCCTGCTCCGCAAGAGCAGCATTGTCTCAAGCACTGATTCTGATTAGAATCAGGGACCAACGCGGAGTCCCCCTCGCTCATGGCCAGCCCCATTTATCCAGCTGCAATCCTGACAGAACTAGCCATGCCAGCGCATGTGCTGCTTTGCCTGCCCAAAGGCATGTGTAGGGTGTGCTGTTGGGACAGATCTTTTGCCTAAAGGATCCCAGACCTCTCTTGTGGACATCTAGTGCCTCCCATCATGACAATAACAGTCTCTAATTGTCAGTCACAGCTACTTAGCTCTTTTTCATCTTTGTTCTTTGCTGCAGGACTCGCCCTGCAATGAGGAGACGGGATGCCATGTGCTTCACAACAGCACCAGGAAAAATGTAAGTGGAGACATCTGATCTAGTAGTGTGTGTTATATTGTTATGAGTTTCTCTACACTTCATACCATTTCTCAGACTTAATGGTCCTAGGACAAACTTGTCCTTAGACCTTTTCAGCAACTTTGCGAGCAGATGATTTGCTGAAGCCAATACAAAGTATTTCAGGTTGAAGCCTGCTGAGTGCATGGGGACCTTCCCCTTGGCTGACTGGGAGGAAACAGCTACTAAACAGCGCTAGGAAAGAGTTAGAAGACCCATGTGCTGGTGTGGTTGACCTGTAAGATTAATTGTTGTTTCTGCTTCTGGAAAGCCAGAGTCAATGTAGGTCAAGAGGGTAGTATCCAATAACTCGTTAAGTGTAATGAGAACAGCTAAAAGGTAAAGCAGCAGCATCACACTCAGCATCTCCTGCTGAAACTGAGGGAAAATGAGGTTGTCCAACTTCAGTTATTTATTCTGGAATTTGGCCAAGATGGCAAGGCTAATCTCACCCTTGCCAAATCTATGTCACAGGGTATTCATGTGGTCAGCATCTTGGCAGCTACACTGTACACAGCCCCTGTTTAGGTAACTCTTTTCATACAAATACTGTAAAAGGACCTGGGCTTTACATACAAAGTAATTGTGAACCGGAATGCTCTTATGGCATGAGCGCAGCAAAATATTTCTGGAAAACTGTTTTCCTCCTTCCCACTAATCAGCTACAATTGCATGGAATAGCCAGGGTGTACTGCAGACGGAAACAATCAGGGCTCAGGAAAATATTCAGTTTTCATTAGGAGTTCCCCCCGCCAAAGCTTATAGTTTGATTACTCTTATTTTGATGTTCTCTGATCTCTGGCAGCACATGATTTTCCTCATCTTTTAAGAAGATCTTGATTACAAGTTTGGGAGTAGGGGTTTAAATTTAATAGAGCCATTCATTTAGAGATGAAACCCACGTCTTGCACAAGGTGACTCTCCTCAAACTCCCACGAAAGTAAGTGGAATGGCAGGTGCCCCTCCCACCGACGACTCCCAGCTCCCACTTCAGGCTCCTGCTCTCAATCTGGCAGCGACACCAAAATTAGGTGCATAAGGTGAGGCCAAGCAAATCCTTTCCTTTGGTTCTTTTTGTGACTAGCGAGTCAACTTGCAGGAGATTTGCTAGGCTACCTGTTTATTCTCAGAGAAAGCAGTTAATAGCCAGGGAAAACAGCTTAGACGTACAAAGAAAGCAGGACAGAAGTGTTCCTAGCTGCCACTTTATGCTGGATTCACCCTTGCCTTGTGGCAAGAAAAAATACTGAGGCGTCACCAGAAATCTCCCTATTTGGGACTGTTCCTTGTACCAAAAGGTTGTCCTCATGCTAACCCCCATGCAGGGTTCCAGCAGAAGATGTTTTGGGGGCAAACTGAGGAAGTGAGACAAAATGCCCAAAGGAATTTCCGACTCTGGTGATCTTGTAGACAATGCATGCTGGGGTTACTGGTACTCTACCAAGCTGATGCATATCAGACCTCAAAACATTCCACATCATTAGCATTGGCACAAGGATATATTTCCCTATTACTCTTAATATAAGGCAGTAAAGAGCAAAAAGTACCAAAGGGAAGGCATGACAGATGTGAGTCACCTCTATTAACTTGCAAAAGTCATGTACATGTGTCAAAACAGCATATTAAAATGGATTAGCCATTCATACAAATAAGAACAACATGTGTGTTTGTTTCAGCTAGGATAAAAATCACAAAGGCAATCAATTCTCATGCAGCATATGTGAAAGAAAACTTGGCACAAAGGCCATCTTACCCCAAGTGTTCAGATACATGCTTTAGGTACACGGATTATTTACTTCAGCTTTCAGGTTACTGGTCTGCTCCAGCAACGAGAAACCACAACTTGAAGGAAGAAATAATAACTTTACACTCCCGATTTATTCTCTAAAGTCACTACTTTTAGTCTTATTTGAACTTTTTCCATGTGGCTTTGAATCCTATTCACACAGCCATGCTAAAACAACATTAAACTGCACAGTAAATACATTGTTAGAAATACAGTTTTCTGGATAATAAATATGCATGTGGGCATTTTTACATTACTCTTTTTAATGAAAATTTTACCATGTATGGAGCTGCCACTTGGCACACACACAGCCCCGAGTCCCGCAGTCAGACTCCCACTGGCAGCTGCACACAACAACCACATCGACGGGTACGCTGTATTTACTCGAAAGATTTGGGGCCAAAGAAGGAGGTTACAGCTTAGACAAACACAAGTATTTTGATATTATCACGTAGTACTCCCAATAAATTGGTCCTTTCATTGTAATTTTGCAAACATCTACCAGCTACGCTTCGGAGTCGATAAGAAGTGTCGCTCTGCTCACCGGTTCTCACACGCAGCAGAGATCTGTTGGTGTCTAAGAGCAGGGAGTCAGGGGGAGACAGGCATATCCCGTGGCAGAGAGGTAATTCCTTCCCTCCAGCATCACCCCCCGGGCTCTCTGCAGAGCAGGGGATCAGAGCAGCAGCCAGACAGACCCTCGGCCTCACTGCTCACAGGGGGGCTTTCTGGAAAACACTTGGGGCAGACAGAATCCTAGTGATCGATTCTCCCCCATCTCCTCTGACAGCTCAGTGTGTCCACGCATCGCCCGCTCTTAAACTAGACCCCAGTGTTCCATTTGTTTCAATGGCAACAGCAAACTTACAGGACTACAGCCCTGCTTTGGAAAACAACAAAAAAGCCAGAGATGTTCTTTTGCTCACAGTTCGGGTAAGCGCCATTACAAAGGCACTGCCACAGTCACTCCATGTTTTCAATCAGAAAAGCTTGAAAGTCCCTCTTCTGAAGCAGAAGCGCTTACGCCTTGTGCAAGAGGCAGCGATTGCGTCACCACAGAGCCCTGGCAGCACCAGTTCAGGCCAGGGGGGATGTGGCCTGGCACGGGGGGGATGCTGGGGCTCACTGGGAGCTGCCTTCTGCGCTGGCTCTGCTCAGTGCTGGGAAAAGTGGGGAGATGCGACACAATCGCAGCTCCAGGTACCAGGCAGTGGCCGTCCAGAGAGACTGCTGCTGTTGAGCCAAATCAGCTTTGCTGCTGCTATCGACAGCAATTCTCAGGCAACCTAGCTGATAATCCACTTGAAATCTTTTAATTGTTTTCAAATAATGTCTCTAGGTTTCCCCTTAAATGCCAGAAATCAAATGAATTAAAAACAACCTCAGTCATCCCTGAGGTTCTTTTTTTTTTTTTTTTTTTTGCATTCCTGTCATTCAGAAGTGGAAAGAGTTTTCTGCTTTAATTAATCTGGACAATAAATATCAGTGTCCAGCTGAGATGTAGGGCATTTTTCCCATGGAATCAATTCCCCCACGGAAATTCAACATTTGTGCTGGAAATGCTGACTCAAATGAAATCAGAACACTGTGATCGGGGATGTCAAGAGCAGCTGAGATCAACGTTGCATTAAATCATTGCGGCTGAAAAGCTGCCACAACAGGTGAGACCCTTCTCCCTGGACATCCCCTCTGCTCCCAGTTTCTCCTGTCTCTCTCACATGTCAGGAGGTGAGTGTGTAAGTGTGTGCACACACATGGGGGAGGGTGCTAGCCGTGCTCTCGTTGCTCACCCGCTGCTGTGGCAGTGCCACGGGTGCCAGCAACATCTACACACACTCCACGAGTTACCCCGAGCCACCCCGGGAGCCAGAGGAGGAGGTGGCGGTTGGTGGACATCTTTCTCTGCCTGACAGAACACGCAGAAACAGTCCAGCTGGACAGGTTTCATTCTGTGCAGAGGAGACCAGCAGATGATTTTTGCAATTTATTGGCTTGAAAGCTCAGCATTTTAATGCCTCACTGACTAGAAAGCTTTTGGGCACGAAATCCTGAGAACATGAGAACCGGCCTTGGAAAACAGTGCTTGTTCCTCCCTCTTTTTTTCCATCTTCATTTCAGGAAGCAAAGAGTATGGTCAGAGTCTTGAAGAGTCTTGAAAGGAGAGGTATAATCACATCTTTAATTTACAAGCTGGTGCTGGGATGCAGTTTATAAAGTAAAACAACGGCCATTCCAGTTTCTGAAAATCCCTGTAATGAGTACAATTGTAGTAGAAGTTGTTCTGCCTTTCTCCTGTCTTTCAGAGAAAGCTCAGCTGGCAACAAACAGTGATGGGAACAGAAGTGAGCTGTCGCTCACAGCAACGGTCCCTCCAGCTCAGGGAGGACAAGGGCGAGGAAGGGTGAAGAGCAGGCACTGCTGCTGTGCCTGCCGTAGTTACAAATCTTTGCTCTCTCGACATCAGGTAATGTCACATCTTTTTTTTTTTTTTTTTTAAATTATTTTAATTCTTATAAGCGTTTCAAGTTTACTGTCATTCCAATGAGACCTAAAGCAGGGTGCAGGAGGAAGGGGCTGTTACTCTGCTCGCGACGGCCCCGTGGCCGGTGTGGGAGCAGCCTGCTCGGTTGCATACTTGCCAGTGAGTTTCCTGCCAAGGGCACTTGTCTTACTGTAAAGGCCGTTTAGTTCTCAGGGGAGTGAACCTCTTGGGCTGCATCTCCCGGATGACGCTCTGCACCATGCCTTCTCTTGGCCAAGAGTAAAAAAGCCTGGTCTTCTGGGCATGTTGGCTCATGTTGTTCCCAGCCGTAGCGGGAACATCCCCAGGGAGCTGATCTCCACCATGACCACCGGGTCTCCACAGTGCCACCACTCAGGCTTACAATGCGTGTTGCCAAAAGGTCCCCAGCACCAGCCCCGATGCTGCTACCAAAGCAGCAGAGATGATGCAAACCCCATCCTGGGGAGCAGCTGCGAGGTACTGGAGCTGCACTCAGGCTTCTGAGTGGCCCTCCCCAGCTTAAAAATACAAGCAGAGATTCTGCACCTCAACTGCCCTTGCAGGGAAGTTCTCTAAGAAGGCCACTGTTCTCCCCAAACTTTGGGGAATAGTCTTTTTCCATGACAGTCAGTGTGAGGGCAGTGACCTACAGGCAACGGTGCTTGCTCAATGGATGCATGTCCAGCCCTCCTGTATCATCTTGATGGTGAAAAAGAAGCCAATTTGAATCAATATCTCGGTGCAGGCCTTTGGAGCAATCAAAGGATGTGTGATATACACATTATATTTCCTTTGTCCTGGTGCCCTTAGGAGAGCCAGAAGGACACACGGTTTAATGATGGTTTTTGTCAGGGTTGGGTTGACGGTTGGACTAGATGATCTGAAAGGTCCCGTCCAACCTTGGCAATTCTATGATTCTATGGTTTTTAATTTATGCATTTGGCCAAGCACCAAATATTATGGGCCAGAGGGTGTAAAGCCGGAGTTTGGTGTGATATAGTCAGTTACTGCCTCCCATCACAGCAAACATAAACTCCGTGTTGCTCAGATCATGCTGGAGTCTCTCAAGGGTGGGATGGCACACATCTGGATTCCTTGTGCTCAGCCGCGAGTGAGCTGCGAGCACCGGGGCTTCCCATGTGTCTTTGGTGAGTTTTGTTTAGGCCAAAGAGCATATTTCTGTTTCTCTCTTACCGGGTAAAGCATCGCATTTCCCCAGTGCTATGATTCTATAACTGCTCATCATGCTTGTCCCAGAATTACTTAGATCTCTTGTAAATGAAAAACAGCACCTTGAGCAGCAGTTCTTCACCTCTAATAAGCTGAAGGACTTGGTTTTGTATGAAAGATTAAATTTTCCCTTTTATCATGTTTCTTTCAAAAGGATCCACACTACAAAATAAAAGATGCACAGAAACAAAAAGCTTGGATATAAATAAAGATGAGGTACAGCTTTGGGACAGATTTGGGACACATTATCTTCCAAATCTACAACATGAAACAACCTCCAAAAACCCAACTCACAATGTTTTAGGTTATTGTACCAGCGAGTGGAAGTTCTAGATCTCTGTACGCAACAGACTGTTCCTACGAGTCTGTGATCTTTTTTCAAGACACATCCCAAAGCCTGTTTGCAGCTCGAATGAAGCTTCGTTCTTCATTCCTTCTAGTAAACCTAAGTAACTTGGATCGAGAGCGTTTCAAAGTGCATTTTAAAGTATTTCTTTTCAGTGTTAAATTAGAAACAGAAAGCATTACTCTTCTAAGACAAGTAAACTTCCTAAAACAAGCAAAGCTTTACTGCTCCAAGAGTTACTTATTGACCATCCTACATGTATAGCTAATGGTAAGTAAATGTAATAAGAATTCCCGCTGGTTTTGTCTATTCCTGTAATTTTATTTGGGTACGTAGACATAAGCCAATCTGTTTGATCCAGCCTGAGTACAAAGTACCTGGCAGTTCTTGGAACAGCGGTGTGTGCTGGTGGGTCTCTGCAGCCACCACAGAGATGCTATTTCTGTTTCTTGCTGTTATTGCCACTGCTCTCATTAAACATCCCCCAACTCAAGCACATGCTCACACATGCACCCTCACACCTTCCAGGCACACACCACAGCCACAGAGGACTGACGGCGACTCATTACCCATACCTAACCCTCTGCCTGCAAAAGTCATTATTACGTGCAGAAGTCTCGGATGGACTGAGAGAGCAAAAGGTGCTTTATTAGCTTCATGTTTAAATTTAATCATCAGAATCTTGGAAAAAAATATTGTCATTCTTTGCAACTGAGTTCCACTGGGTTTCCCTGACACTGAGCTTTGCAACACAGCGGCCTGCAGAAAAAGTCCTGCTGTAGCACAGAGACTGACACCTCAAACTCCAGCATCATTTTGGGTGTCACAGATTAACGATTGCAATTGCAATTATTTCATAGAGTCAGAGAATCATCAGGTCATGGAGTCCAACCAGCAACCCCACACTGACGAAAACCACCACTGACCCATGTCCCTCGGCACCTCGTTTGGCCACAGCACTGCTGCACTCTCTACAGATCCTGAAGACAACTTAGTTTTCTTTCAGTGGTTCTGCTGACACCAACTGAATTCAAATGAAGTTAAATTTATTCTTTAAAAGTGTTTAGAATTCTGATTGGGCTCTTCCTGAAGTTTAGTGCAACAGCTATGAAGACAGTTCACCTGCTCAGTAGTTCAGACAATCTCAGAAATCAATTCTGCAGAGCTTTCTGCAAATCTTGTTAGCTTTGAAGATAATAGGAACGCGGATTCTCAGTATTGCACAAATGGAGGCACGTCTGCTCAATGAAACCTCTCCAAGCAACTGCAGCCTTCAAGAGCATTGGGCAAAGCCAGCTTCAGAGCACCAAGGCCATGACCAGTGAGACAGACCACGATGTCACCCTCAGGCTGTGGGGCCAGGGATGGTGGCATAGCCTGCACCAGACTGCGCAGGACCTCGTCTCCCCTGGTAAGAGAAGGAAGGGCCAGGAGGGACCAAGCCCTCATAGTCTGCCTTGAGTCCATCTCCTCTTGTCTCAGATGTCTCCGTCACATTTCAATCACAGCTTCCATCCTCCTCTGCCTCGTCCCTCTGTGTGACAGCACAGCTCAAAGCCACCTGCCTGCATGACTGCGTTTCCCAGCCCTAAGCTGGTGGCAAGGCTGGAGAAGCATTACTGCCATCCCCGCTGACGGCTCCCCTGCTGAGGACCCAGCCTGCGGGCTGCTGTTGCCCAGCCTCCCCACAAGCCTTTCAGCTTTAGCCCAAGACCCTCACTGCGCTCCCAGGGCTCTGGAGGGTCCCCAGAATGGTTACGCAGCTCAGCTGGGGTCAGCATCACCATCTTCAACTCGCTTCCACCTAAGTGTCCTCCTGTCCCTGGGACCTGACCCCAGGCTCACAGGTCCTCCCATGACAGTTGCTTACAATGGATGAAGGCAGGTGAAGGAAGTTCAGAGACCGAAGGGAAAAAATGGAAGGAAAAGCCTTCTCTTTTATCTATTTCAGTAAAATTTGTAATTGGATCTTCTCTTTCCTGATGTGATAATCCTGTCCCCCTTCCTGTGTGACCCAGCTGTAGCCTTGGGAGGAGGAAGTCATTTATTTCAAGACCTGTTGATTTAAATGTGTCTCAGCCTTTAGGGTGGCATCTGAGGCTGCCTGAGACACGATTCTCACCTGCCTGCAGCATCCCAGCAAGCGGAGCTGGGGACCGGGCGGCTGCAGCTGGGGCCCTGCACAAAAGGCTGGTGGGGGAGCACAGGCAGGGCTGATTTGCTTCACCCCATCTCTCCAGCTCCCATGATGACCGACAGACAGACAGCCTCTCACCCGCCCCAGTGGCACCCAGCAGCTGGGAGGATGCCAGCATTCTACATCTCCTACCTGTTGCCTTAGAAACAAACAAGGGGACAGGGAAGATTTTTCTTCTCTCTTTTCTTTTCCATTTTTTTCCTTTTTTTGTTTTCTTTCTTTCGCTCCTTGGGTGATGCACTGTGTGCCAAGGCTCAAGGTAGAAGGGAAGAAAGAGGAGGATAAAAGGAAAGGAGAAACAAGTAAGAATATCAAAGACCAGGAAACATGTTTTGAGGCCAAGTATAAAAGCAAGAGGCTCCGAGAGCTACTGGTCTCATCCCTGGCTGCTGCCCTTCTGCACCCGTGGTGGGAGGTTACGACTGCCAACGGAGAGCGATTGCAGGGACCAGCTGTGACATCTGGCTTGCATTGAGGGATCTGAACACTGAAACCGGGCAATGTTTGTTTTCTCTTGCTTGAGCCTGAATCAAAGTTTTAATTAAAGAAAGCTCCAAGATGCTTTCAGTGAGACTGCCCAGGATGAGTGTGCAGAGGGTGCTTTTTCAGGGATATGGAGGTTGTGGTCTGACCTGTTCCCTGAGGCCTTGGGTGGGTTTTGGGGTGAGAGGAGAGCTGCAGAGTCTCAAGTGATGGAGAAGGATCACACTCAAAGGACCCTACAGCTGCATTTACCTACTCAGAGGCCCAGACCCCCAGGAGGAGCCAGTGTCCCCAGGGACACTCCCAGGTGACTCCTCCTTTTGCCACAGCTGTCCCCATGCCAGAGCAGCCTCTGCCCTTCTTCTCGCAAAACTGCCCAATTCTTCCTGTGGTTCCTCCTTCTTTCACAGCCAACCCAGTGCTCTTCTCTCACCCTTGCAGCATGCAGCATTGCAGCGATGCCCACTGCCACTGCTGGATACAGCTCTGCTGATGCTCAGCTGATGCTCTAAGACATTAGCTCTTAAGCCTTTGTATTAGGCAATAGGTTTTTTCCCCCACGTAATTGTTTTTCAGACTGTTAGTAGCTCTTTAAGATAATTTCTGAAGTAGAACTGCACTACCCCAACTTTGGAGTGGCCGGTACCACCATAATAAAGTATTTTAAGCACATCAGATCTCTAGACACCCCTTGAGCCAGTTCCCAGTCCACGCCAAAACCGCAGCAGCACTTCATCTCTCCAGGACTATGCCTGTTTGGAAAAACACCCGGCGCATGTCCTACTCCTCCAAAGCAGAGCACTCCCCATGAGGCAGCGCAGCCCGCAGTTAATAGGGCATCAATCTGCAGCAACAACCCAAAACCAGAAACCCAAAGCAGAGAGGGAATTTGGTGGGATCCCCTTCTACATAGAAGAGTATTAAAGGGCATTAGTTGTTGGATACAGCTCAGACTTCTAGGTTGGCTGCTGGTGATGTCACAGCCACCCGTGTTCCCTATAAATCTATTTTTTCATTTTATGTGTAAATGATGCAATGCCTGCAGGCTTCCTCACTCAGGGCTCATTATTTAATTTCTCAGGTGGCTGGAGCCTTAGGCTTTGTTGTGTCTGTGGCCACCCACAACGTGCTGTCTCTGCCCAGAAATGAACTTCCTCTCAGGCTTGTTTTCTAATTGGCATCTGCAGAATTAAAAGTGCACTGACCACTGCACATCATGGGAACAGTTGGGAAAGTATCTCTGGAATGATAAAACCATTTTGATCCCAAAATAACGTGTGTGCTTAAACTAAGGCCTTCTCTGAGAAAGAAGACAATTAGGGACAAGTTTTGATATGATGCCATGGTAAGAAACCCCCAGGTTTTCAAGATTAAAATCTATTTGAAGAACAGCATTCACCAAGCAAGGTAAAATCCTTGCTGTACCTAATCTAATATTCCAACTTTGACAGAATTTTATCCTAAATTTTCTTTACTGAATGGGAGAGCAGCTTTACAAGTATCACAGGTCTCTTAAGCCATCCTGAGATGGTTCTCACCAGTGGAGTCATGAGGGTTTATCCATCTCCTCTGTCCTACCTGTTGATGATAAACACATGCATGCTTTCTTCTAGTCCTGCTAAACTCACATCCTCAGTGTTGTTTGTTTTACCTAAACGTTTATAAGCCCAAGGAGTTAATCGTCCATGAAGAGCAGTTTCCTGAGCACAGAGGCTTTCCTGCACTGCTCCAACTGGCCCTGAGAAATTACCCCACTCCGTAACACTGCCTCATGTCATGCTACCAGTCCCAGTGATTTCCTGGTAATAGCTGTGATCCTTCACTTTTTGGCAGACTGAAATATTGTGCCTTATTAGCAATTAAAATAAATTTAATGGAGCAGTGCAGAGGTCAAATTTTTATTGTATAAACAGTGATGAACATTCTTTAAACTGTGTAAATCCTTAAAGCCTGAAAGGACAATCTTCACAAATTACAGTTACTTTCATGAACCTGAAGTCAAAAACCTCAAATAAAGCTGGCTTTTAGAAGGCTCTGGTCCAAAGCCCAGAGAAATTTGTGAGAACCAACTGCATCCCAAGGATTCAGAGTAAACTTCCTCACTGCCAGAGTCGGGATTCTTACTGAGGAAGCACGGTACAAAAGACAACAGCAGGTAAAAGCATGTATTTATGTAGGAACACAGATATATCTGCAAAGACATTATACGCTTGCAGGCAAATCCACTCTTCTACAGCAGGAAAGTGCTACACAAGGGACTTCAGAGAGTGATTATTTGATTTGAGGCTACGTGCGTCATAAATACTGACAGAACTCAGGGAAAAACTTTAATTTCTCACAGAAGAAAATCTAATGAAGACAGTTTTTAATCTACAAGGCTGTGAATGACTAAACATGTTCTTTATCTTCTGAAAGAACTACAACAAAAAACATAGCACCATTAGAAACATGGATGTTCAAGCTGTAGACTACACAAGTAGTTCTTGCCCGTTCTCACCGTGAAAATGCTCAGAGAATGTTTTTGGACAGGATATTTCCAGAAAAGAGTCTAAACCCACCATTATACTTTCTCTCCATTTAATATAAACGAGTAATTAAATGGTGGCAGAAAAAAAACAACATTCATAAGCTCTTTGTCCTCAGCAGCACCTTCTTACTTAGGGAAAAAATCTGCAGTGGAAGAAGAGGCAAGGACAAAGGTCTTTTGTGCAAGCGGAGCTGCCAAAGGATTTTCTCCAAAATATGTCTTCCTGTATTTTCATTCAGTCTTTTCTAAACAAGACGTGTATTGACCTGGGTTTCACCACTGTCAGCCTATCCTGCCTCACCTTCCATCTGATTTTTGATGTCCTTGGCTTACCTTAGGACACTGATCCCCCTGGACTGCCCCCCTTCCCCTCTTTTATTTAAATTGGCTTTATTTCTGAAGGGGCAATATGTGAGTACCATGGTGCAGGACTCAGCAAGAGCATCTTTTACTACCAGTCTTCCTGGTGGCCTGGCCATTACCCAAGGAACAGGTGATGGGACAAGAGGAAACGGCCTCAGGTTGCACCAGGGGAGATTTAGGATGGATATTAGGAAAAAATTATTTTTTATCAAAACACAAGAAGAGGCTGCCCGGAGAAGCAGTGGAGTCACAATCCCTGGAGGGGTTTTAAAAGCTGGGCAGAGGTGGTGCTGCTTTTTGTCAGTGTTGGGTTGATGGTTGTATTTGATGATCTGAAAGGTCCCTTCCAGCCCAGACGATTCTGTGATTCTATGATTCCACTTGCTTGTTTCCCTCCCAGCCCAGATTTGTCCCCAGCTGGAGCACCCTCCAGGCACCACCATCTATCCCAGGCACCAACTGCATGGACACCACCTGTAGGACCCAGCTGAATGCTCAGGAGAAGCCACCACCCTCCCTAGGGCTCTTCACAGCTTCCAGATGGGGCCCAGAGGTTACAGGACAGGTCCTGGGGGACTGGGCGATGTACCAAATGAGCCAGATTTGGCAGTGCTGACTTCCAAATGTTACCAAGCGATGCCATTTCCATAGAGGCCATGAACAGGGGCTGTGAGCCGAGACACGCGCTTTGCGGAGCGGTGTGCGCTCGGGGATGCCCAGTCCAGCAGGTTTGATGGCAAGGCTTGGCCGGCCAGAGGGCACCTCATGTCCCAGACCTGCAGCTGGCAGCCAGAAATCCACGACAGCAGGGGCTTCCCCCTGCCCTGGGCACACACACAGTCTGCTGATCCGCTGGTCTGGAGATGCCCGCGCGCACCGAGAGCTGCGTCGTGGAGGGCAAAACCCAAACATCCAGGCACCCCAGGCTGCCGCCGGGCATCCAGCATTCCCATGGGAAACTCACAGAGCGGGATAAATGCGTCACAGCAGCCCGGGCAGGTTAAAAATACTGCCCGTCGCAGATTTCCCAGGCCATATATAGCTCACACGTCTCACAGCAGCAGGAAGGAGCTGCAAAGACAAGCAGGGACACAGAGAAGGGAGAAAATAACGAGGGACGTGGCTGCCAGCGTGTAATAAAAACAGGTTAAAAATAGCCTGGGCCACAACAGCTCCCTCCTCGCAGGGAGTGTGGGGGCTGCCGGTGCTCCCTGCCCTCGCTGGCCCCTCTCTTGGCTGTCTCTCTTAGGCCGGGAGGAAAGGCAGGAAGGAAGCTTTCTGTTCCCGCAGGCAGAAGGAGAGAAAATGACAGCCCTGCTGGGCTTTGCCACCGGGCAGGCTCACCTCAGCCTGCACAGAACCCGGCCATCAGTACGGGACCCCCTCCCCGGGGCTGGAGGCACGGAGGGGGAGCACAGCCTTGAACGGCCCTGCTGACAACTCCCGGCAGCGGCAGCCGTCACCCAGCGGGATGTGATGCCAGGCTGCCCAAAGATGTGATGTCGTGATTTCTGGAGAAGGTGTGGTGGCACACTGCCCAGAGATGTGATGCCATGCTGTTTGGAGGTGACGTGATGTCACGCAGCCCAGAGATGATGCGATGCCGTGCTGCCCAGGGATGGGATGTCACGCTGTCCAGAGATGATGTGACACACTGCCTGGAGGTGAACACATCCTGCTCTTCAATAAGGGCTTTAAAACACGCCCCGTCTTCTTCCCCCCGTTCTGTGGATGGGGAGTCCTGACCTGGGGCAGACTGAGCTGTCTGACCCTACTCTGCTCAAATAAAGAAAAAGCAAAAAGTGCTTGTTTTGCCCCTCACCTCTTCTGTCCCACAGCCTGGCCTCTCCATGACCACTGCAAAGGGGAAGCCACCACGTGCCAAACAGGGTTATCATTCTGTGAGGATCTTCACCATCATCTCCCACCTTAGACCCTTGCAGGAAGAGCAGGAATATGAAAGAGTGTGCCGTTGGGACAGGGTGTGTGCCCTGACCTCTTGAATTCTCCTTGCCTGTTGAGGTTTCCAGCAGCTGGGTGAGCGCAGCCTGACCTCAGGCTCTGGTGGAAAGAGGTGTTGGTGTGTCTCCAAAGCCCACACAATTCATTGTGGGGCCAGTTTTAATTCCCTCCTTAGAATGCTGGGTTTTTTTCTTTTTTTTTCTTGGTCACTTGCATCCTGCAGGGCTGACCTCCCTGCCCGCAAACAACTTCTGTCAACTCCTAGGTGCCAACAGGAGGCACCAAAAGGGGTCCAAGCCAAAAGTTGAGATTCCAAACATCCCTGAACTTTGGAGAAGTTCAAATCAGAGCACACATCTTTAGTGAGAAGAGGAAAGCTGTAACATGATCGCAGCCCTGGGCAATAGAGGTAACACTCAGTGTGGTCTGAAGGTGACTTCCAGAATATGTGGTGTGGAGCAGAGCAGAGGAGGAGAGGGAAATGCAGGGAGGCATTTTTAATATGCTAAAAAAAAAAAAAAAAAAGAAAAAGCTCTGTGAGGGAACTGGGTGTCTGCTGTCTGTGGAAGGGTGAGGAAGGTTGCTGACAGAGTAAAGGGGGTTAAGAGAGGTGGATGAACTCTGAATGGAACAAGGAGCGATACCAAAGAGCCCTGTAGGCTGTCAGAGAGGTGTCAAAAGCTGTGAAGGAGCAGAAAGACCAAGAAAGCCAGCATTCAGGGAGAAGCCCATCAGAGCACATCTGGATATCTGCAAGGCCTTTAGACTGGCAGCTGCATCCAGGCTCCCACACGTACCTGCCGTGCTCTCCACCTGCCTGTCATGCAGAACAACCCCCCGGCACCCCAGCTCGGTTCCTTGAGCCGGGAGCGTGCCTTCGGCTGGAGGAGCATCGCTGGGCACCTGTGGGGCAGGGAGTGACGTCGCCCCCCGTGCACCGCTGGCAGCATCGCCCCCTCCCCAGCACTCCCAGCCTGATGGGCTCTTCCCTCTGGAGCAGATGCAGCTGGAAGCTGCTCCTCCAGCTCTTCATCGGACAGCATCCCAGTTCATCACAGACCTGCAGGAATCAAGGTCAAACACTATCAACGTCAGGCTGCACAGGCAGACGTGCCTTTTTCACTCCCTGTCAGAATACGGACCCTTTGATTTCTGTTCCCAGAAAGGCTACTTTGATGGCCCACAGAAAGGCAGCAAACAGCCCAACTGGGTTTGCCTAACACTGTGTTAATGTCTTGGGTGTGCCTGGACATACAAGTCTCTGAACACCTCAGGAGTGAGCTTCAGCCTGAATTTAGACAGCACCAGGCTGCGGGGTTGAGGAGCCACCCCCACCAGACTACTCAGGGTTAAGGTCAGAGCTCTGCACCAATTCAGGTGATGGTGGTTCAGGCCACGCTTGCAGGAAGGGAGGATGGTGACCCCAGGCGTGACCACGCATGTGGTGCACCACGTCCCTCTCATGGGCCACAGGAACCCACTCCCGGAGATATCTAACCTCCCTTCAGCCACTGCCAGCGGCTGGCTGGCCAGCTTTCCTGCTGTGCCACGACACCAGCCACACAGAGTAAAGAATAACTCCCTGGCTCTCACTTCCTCAGCTAACGAATCCCACCACTAATTAGCTGACAGTAACATGGAGCTATTCTTGGCCTTCGGTGGATCTTACTGAGGTCATACTGGTTGCAGGTAATGTAATTTATTACCGTGTGAGGCACTTGTGATGCGGTGTGAGACCACTCGGGAAGTGCCAAAGCAACAATCCAAGTCGTTTTCCCCCGGTAAGGTAATATGTTCCGTACTTGCTGTGCCCCTGAGAAATTAAGCGTCGAAGCTACACTGGCTCAAATGCAAAGCTGTAAAGATTTCCAAGTACCTCGGTGGAAACAGAGTTGTGCTGTGCTCAGGAGGTGGGTCCCTCCTTGGAGCACAAGCACAAGGCGCGGTTGTTTTTTTCCTTAAAGTAACTCCGAGGAGAAGAAATCCCGCCCTTCGCCGGGCACTCGGCTGCCAAGGAGAAGCTTTGGCCCGGAGGCAGCTCTCCTGGCACAGCGGCAGGGGGACGCCATCCCGCCCTCGTTAGGAGCTGTACTAATGAGAGGTGAACTCTACCAAATTAGCTCCGCGTGCCGCTGCGGTCCCGCCCCCCTCGGGGGATCAAAGCCCTGGAGCCGGGCCCAGCTTTCTGCAGATAAGCGGTCACAGGGGTGGTTAGCACCTCTCTGCTGCTTGTAGTACACCCTGTTACAGACTCTGCGTTTCCTCGTCTGCTCCGAAATACGCCGGGTCATAGTCCTCGCATCTTTTCCCTTCGCTCGGAGCTGATCCAGTGACCCGGGTCACTTCTGCAGACGCTCAGCACCACCTCGGGCTCCCCGGCAGCCGCACCCTCTCCAGAAACCGCCGCTGCTGCTGCCCTCGCCCAGCCGCTCTTTAACATTCCCCCGTTTTACATAAAAAGCTCGTTCTGTCCTTCGAAAGCCGGCCCCACCGGCTCGGCGCCGCAGCCGGGCTCGGGTGAGACCCCTCGGGGGTGGCGGAGGGAAGGGCCCCGCGGAGCCACCGCGCATCCCCGCCGCATCCCCGCCGCATCCCCGCCGCCTGCGCAAAGGCGGGGGGGGAGGGAACCAGGAGTAATTGGAAATCCATTTCGCTCGTATTAACCTGTTAATTAGTTGCTTATCTGCAGGCACACTGCGGGCTTCACAAAGGCACACACCAGTTACAGCAATTAATTACTAGCAGGGTCTGGGAGACTGGCTCCGTAATTAACGTTTGTGATTCGAAAGCATCGAAAGATTTGTGAAGCAAATTCGAAAGCGGGTAATTCAAAAGCAAACCGTGGGCAGGCATTCTGTAAAAAGATAACACGGTTTTGTGTCACAGGACTGGGTGATAATTGACTGTAATTTGACCTTCGCGGCTGTGGATGCGTTTCTAATGGGCGGGTGGTAGCTTGAGAGTGAGCCGCTGCCCCGCGGAGCCGTGGGTGTCAGTGGAACAGGCACCCCTTGAGACGCTGCAAGAACGGGTGTCAAATCCAACAAAGAGCTTTGCAGGAAACAATAGAGACAGAACGGGGGGAAAAAAAAAATGTTTTCAGAAAGATTTATTTAGTTACTGAATGATAACTCATCACCTGATATTCCTATTTTAATTAAAAAATGAAATCCCCGAGTCCAGGGCACCCTGTTGATTTGAAGATAAATACTCTTTCCAGTTCATGATAGCGGCACATGCTCCCGTTGTCCATCCTCCCCAGAACACAGAAAGGCTTTAAGGACTGAAGGAGGGAGAAATTTTAAAAGAGGCCTCTTATCAGCAGAGAAAAAGACATGGCAATGATTTGGATAAATCATTTATACGTTTTATTTCATCTGTGAAAAATAAATTGAGTATAGTGATAGAACAGCACTGAATAAACTGCACAATCCAGTGGGATGGGAAGCATCCTGAGAATTTTGGCTTGAGATCCTTCTCTGCAGCATTTTTTTTTTAAACTATCTGATGGTTGGAGCAATCAAAACCGTTCCCAGAATAAGTGACCTTTATAATTATTTTCGTAGGCTATTTTTGGCAAGGTAGAATGATTGCAAATGATTTCCAATTAGCGTATTCTAAAAGTGACACATTTGTGTTTTCTTGTTGTGAACTGTTCAATTCACAAAGATATTAATCACTAAAAATTACTCCCAATGTCTTTTCTGGAGTATTTTTGGCCAGGGCATCATCTGAGACAAGCTGTAAGTGTTGTCCAGCCTTTACCTGAGCCGTGCTCCTCTCAGGCGGTGACGGTGGCTTTTCCTGTGCCCTGCTGAGTTTTTCAGGCTGAAGAACACCTGCAAACAAAGTTTTGAAGGTGCTTCCAACCCTTTCTATTCAACAAGTCCCAAATTCAGAGCAAAAAGGTACATGAAGTGGAGCCATAACTTTGTATTTAAACATGTGATTCAATTATAAACGGGGTATCTTGGCTCGTCCGCCACAAAAGAAATGTCCGATTAATCTGTGTAAAAAAAGGGTTCATATTTCAAAAATGAAAAGTTAGAATCCAAGACTAGCCCTTAATTACCATGCAATGACCACACACACACACACACAAAAACCCAACCTCCCAAGCCCCAATTCAATTATCAATTAATATAGAATTATTCAATTAATATAAAATATTACTGCTTGATAGTACTTTACCCTTCTCGTTTGGACGGTAAAATATTCCTGATGTACAAATGGTGAAGGGTGAGACCAATACTTTTTCCTCTGGCAACAAACTCAGTTTTGCAGCTTTTCTTGAGCAGAATGTTTTTTCCTTTCAGAACATTATTTACCTAAAGCACCTTATAGCATCGCTGCTAGGAGATAAGTTATGAGGGAACAGGAAATTGGTTTAAAAAAAAAAAAAAACACAAGAAAAAGCAAATGAAAAATAAGAAATGGAAGAACAAAGAAAATTGAAAGTGGAGGGAAAAAATCCCAAATAAATCTTAGATCGTGGTAAATAGGTTTTGTGAGAATTTCAGGAAGTATCTTTCACCTTTCTGCACCTTCCTTATTACTTTTTCCCTTTTATACCAGCATGTTCACAAGCCAAAGTCAAACAGCAATAAATAATGGACACTGCAGTGTTAAAAATAAATAATATCCAAAATACTTGTGAAATCAAGGATTTGGGGGAGGGAGGGAGGCAGCAGGGATTTACAATTGCCCCTTAGAATAACATACAAAAAACGCGCTTACCATTAGTAGAGTTGCAGCCCACACCAGGGAAGATGCAAAACTTTAAGCCATGAGCTGAGGCTGAGGAAAAGTCGTTACTAAATGAGGAGAGCTGGACCTCAGCCTGCCAAGCAGCAGAGCTCCTTCCACCAGTGAATTTAGGCAGCCAGTCCCCTCCCGCTCCACAGCCATCTGCACCTCTTCAACTTGTCATATTTGGCTTGATTGAAGTGTTCACATAGTAAAAAAAAATAAAATATCCAGAACTTTGAAACAGCAGGAATCTTACTGACAATCTTTGTAAAAATCAAACCTATTAACAAAAACAACAACAAAAATTGTTTCACTGGGAATTATGAATCTCACAGTAACGGGTTCACAAAGATCAGCCAGCTGTATTACCCAAGACAATGACGAGTTTCACCCCAACGATTTTGTAGTGTGCGTCTTCTGTAGCATTATTTGGAATGACACTCCAAATAGCCAAGAAACAGTGAATATTTTCACATTGAGCCATCACTCAGGTGTCGCTGTCATCTCCCATCTGTCCCTGCACGGACCTGTCAGAGCCCTTTACCAGGTGCCTTACGCTGGGATATTGCCACCACCGGCGTTTTGAAACACAAGCAAGTGTCCAAATGAAGGGGCTTGGATGGGAAAAAAATAATAAAATCCTATCAATTTTAAAAATGAAAAAAAAAAAAATCCTATCAGTTTCCCACAACTGAAGAGCCTTAGTTTAAAAGGCAGCTAAGTTAAAATGAGTATATTCCCTCGCAACAGAAGTTCAGGTTGGTGCTACTGCATTGGATTTCCCATACAAAAAACAGAGGATGTGAGAAGCAGTGGCGGCTCAGAAGACAGCTCATAACACTGAAGAATCCCCAAGAGTTTCAGTGGCACACGGCTGCAGATCTTCGCTTTAAAAAATTTTGAGGATGTATGATCCACTTGCAAAGAAACGGTGACATTGGGGGTGTAAAGAAGCGCTTCAGAAAATCCTTGCATGGTTTTTCTACATGTAACTAAAGAATGTGGAGCCAGCAAAGCACAAGGGGGAAATGTTACCGTCTGGTTAGTTCTCACTGGTGTCTCCTTTTTTCACTTAAGCAGCTGCACCTGGCAAGTTCCTTTCCTTTTGAAGGTGGCACAAAGGGATGACACAAGGGGATGGCACAACAACAGAAGTACCTGGAGAGGGTGGGGAGTCTCCACCCTCAAGAGACCCTCAAAAGCCCCGTGGACATGGTCCTGAGTAACCTGCCCCAAGCCATCCTGCTGTGAGCAAGGGCTTGGAGCAGGTGAGCTCCAGGGGTCTCTTCCAGCCCTGACTGTGTGGTCTTCACTAACGAGAACTGTGTGTGAAGTTGCAAGAACATGTCTACTAATCACATACTCCTGAATGTTATGCATGTGCTGTACGATAGAGAGCAAGCGTATTTTCAGCAAGAAAAAAAAACCAAACAGATAACTGTTATAGTTAAACAAGACTGAATTATACAATTTTGTTTGCCTAGCAAGTGTCGCTCTTTCAGCTGAAGGCCTTAGTGCCTTTTAAATGCTGTAAGATTGAAAAAAAATATTCCCTTGCCTGATTTCTCAAAGTTTTTATTTGATGATGAACAGACGAAACAAAGGGGGGTAGTTTACAGCTGTAAACGTTGCATTTCATGGATAGTTCAGCATGGCATCCACAATGATCTCATGTGATTCTAAATGCAGGCTGCAGGAGTGCCTAATCTGTGCCTGAAGGCGAGGATTTGCTGATGCACATTTGAGCAGTAAAAAAGTTACTCCTGGGTTAGGGAATGTGGGGGAGCTGGAAGCAAAAAGATTATCTTGCCCTGCCTCTTGGAGGCTGTGGTGTTTTTCCTGGCTCCCCCTCCAAAGTGCCCCACAGTCGGTAGCTGTGCTTGCCTTATCTTCTGCAGTCACAGCGTGGAAGGTTCTGCTTGTCTGTCCTGTTCGTTACGACGTGATTAGACAGCAGCCACCGCACGCGGTAACTATGGGGTGAAATGAAAGTGTGTGAAGGTTTATTGCTTACTGCCTAAATGCAGCTTGGAAATATACAGGAATAAACTTGCTTTTCTACTTAAGAAGTACAGCATACATACTGCTTCAGAATACTGAGGAAAAGCCCCACAGCGGGAGAGCCCCGAGTTGACACGTGCAGGTCAGTGCCACAGTTCTGACCTAATCAGGAAGGGAAAGGGCTTCCAAGTGAGACCCCCCAGCCGAGGTCAGCAGCCTCCACGAAGCAGCAGTCAGGGGTGTTCCATGCTCGGGGTTGACTCTTACGGTGGCACTCGGTCACCAGGTGAAGAAGAAAAAGGCTACAGGGGAAGTCAAGACAGGCTGGTTTCCTCCTCTCCACTAAACCGCTGATGACAAGACTGTTTGATTCTCTCATGGGTTTCTGCAGCTCCTCCAACATCATTCTTCCTGACCAAAAGATCGTGCACTGTCATTTGTCTTTGCAGATCTCTCGTGCTTTGACTTCTACAGCTATTCCATGATGAAAAATGCTGCCAGGAGGGCTTGAGGGCAAAAGACCAAAGCTGCAGGTGGGTAGCATTTCACGCACTGCCAATATGGGGAAAGTGGGAGAAGGTGATAAGAAAGAGCCATTTCAGACACAGCTGCGAGTGGAAGGGTGTAGGTATTCCCTCCAGTTGTATTTGGGCTGTGGAGAGGAAAATCACCCACACACCTCAGCCTCACCACAGGGCGCCCCGACAGGCTGCCCAGGCCAGGTGGCCAGGGCACCAGTGCCCCGGGAACTACTCCTGTTCCCCACAGCAAGACATCGCTGTGCCCTGTGGGAACACTCGTGCCTGCTTAGGGCAGGCCAGGGTGGCAGAACCTCAGCGAAACTATATGGACACAGTCACATGGAACCGAGAGAGGAAGCTCATCTTGCATGGCTTCCCCTGTGGTCCGTGTCATTCACAGGCTGGTTCGGAGGCTGAGGCTGAGATAAGGAGCAGTATCAAGGACTGTGGAAACCCTCCCATTTTCAGCTGTCAAGACTCATTAAGATTTTACCTACAGGTCTTCGTTTGGTAATGGCATCTCAGCAGCATGGTGCCCCCACAAGAAGACACAGTATCAGCCCCAAATGCTGCTGAGGACAGGGTCTGCCCTGAGCCACCCAAACACCTCACAACTACATCAAAGGAATCGTAGAATCATTTAGATTGGAAAAGACCTCTGAGATCATTGAGTCTAACCATAAACCTAGCACTAAATCCTGTCCCTAAGTGCCACATCTACACATTTTCTAAATCCCACCAGGGATGGTGACGCTACCACTTCCCTGGACAGACTGTTCCAAGACTTGACAACCCTTTTGGTGAAGAAATTTTTCCTAATATCCCTCCTGAACCTCTCCTGGGGCAACTTAAGGCCATTTCCTCTTGTCCCATTGCCTGTGACTTGGGAGAAGAGACCGACATACAGCCCCCCTCCCCTTCCTTTCAAGGAGCTGTAGAGAGCGAGGTCTACTCTCAGCCTCCTCCAGGCTGAACCCCCCCAGCTCCCTCAGCCGCTCCTCACAAGACTTTGTCTCCAGACCCCTCACCAGCTCCGCTGCCCTTCTCTGGACCCGCTCCAGCCCCTCAATGTCCCTCCTGTCCTGAGGAACAGGACCCAGCACTTGAGGTGGGGCCTCACCAGTGCCCAGTGCAGGGATCCCAGGACTCTCCCCAGACCTTATTAATGAGCTTTCTTTAGAGTCTGCCCAGCTGAAAAGTGTGGTGGCATTAAACTGTATACACATTATTTTTTTTTTTTTAAACAAACAAAGCTTCCAAGCCTGACGGGCCAGGGCAGGGATGGGATTAGGCAAACAGCCTCTATACAGACGGTTCCTCTTTCAGCCTGTCAGCTTGTAAGTGCTTTCTCTTCAGGAACTCTACAGCACTAACTGAGCCGGAAACAGCTATTTAAAAAGTGATTATAGTGTGACATTTTTGTTTGACCTAACATCAAGCCATGTGCAGCTTAAATGTCAGCAAAGCTATTTACTGTAGGGGCAGACAGGCCCTCGCATGCCTGAATCCGCCCAGCGTCTCCGAGCTGCTTGCTGTCTGCACTCCGTGCACGTGAGTGATGCTGAGACCAAGATGTAAAGCGCAGTGCTCTGTAAGCCGTGATGATGGACTTGTCTGCTGGGTGGCACAAAGCATGCCGCAAGAGACTCACAGGGAGGAAGACAAAAGAATGGACAATTAAAGTCAATTTCAGGTTAAAAAGCAGAGACCCATGCAAAAGGTTCCCCTGGATTAGCAAGAGTTTGCCAATAGCTGGGATATTTTGTCCAGGGATGTCTGAGAAGCTCAAATGTTTGGACAAAAATAGCAAGCAGAATTATAGAATCATGGAACTGTAGAATGGCTTGGGTTGGATGGGACCGAAGAGCATCCAGTGCCACCCCCTGCCCTGGGCAGGGACACCTCCCAGCACACCAGGTTGCTCCAAGCCCCATCCAGCCTGGCCTTGAACCCCTCCAGGGATGGGGCAGCCACAGCTTCTCGGGGCAACCTGGGCCAGGGTCTCACCACCCTCAAAGTGAAACATTTCTTCCTGAGATCTAATCTCAATTTCTCCTCTTCTAGTTTGAAGTCCTATCACTACATGCCCTTGTAAAAAGTCTCTCCCCATCTCTCCTGTAGCCCACTTCAGATCCTGGAAGGGGCTACAAGGTCTCCTTGGAGCCTCCTTTTCTTCAGGCTGAACAACTATATTTTTCCATAGCGCAGAAGCTGCATCGGTCTCATGAGAGAGGAGGGAGCACAGATGCCCAGCTGGGGCCATGGCTCCTGCCCTCGGCTGCTCCCCAGCCCCTGCAGAACCAGCACCGTGGCCTCAGGGCTGTAGATCCCCCGGGAACTGGCAGAGCACAGACCAGGCTGCCGTGCCGGGAGACAGCGGGGACAGAAGGCTTCAGAGCTGTCCCCAGCCAGCCAAACAGCGCAGTGGCGTGCAGCATGAGCTGCTGCAGCTAACCGTCTGTATTCCTCCCTGCATGGGAACCAGGGGACCGAAGCGGGGTCATGTCCTGCGCGGCCCCGCAGCACGTCCAGCCGCAGGGCCACATGGAGCTCCACAGCCCCCCGGGCTCTCCCAGGAGACAATGAACCGGGTCGCAACGGATGGAGATAAGTCCGCTCATAGCTCCTTAATGGGAATGGCGGTGTGTGTCTGGCCAGCGTTCCAGCCTGACCTTCTTCCCGGAGCCTAAAATAACAAACAAATCACTGTGTCTTTATTTTGAGAAAACGCTGCTCACAGTAATAAGGGTGGGTGGGGGCACTCAAAAGGAAGCAGAGCTGTGATAAAAACTTCCATTTTGTTTTTTCTTGCATGTCAGAAAAAAATTTACATTATAATTCAGAGTGCCTTTCGGGGTTTATTTTTCTTTACATTGTTACATGCCCAATCCCATCTGATTCTGGAAGCCAAGCAGGGTCAGACTCAGCTGGCATTTGGAGGCTGCTGAGCAGGGGCTGTGTGCTCGCTACAGGAACACGCAGTGCCTAAAAGCATGAGGGCGGGGAGGACTACAAGAATATTCACAGCTTTTCCATGTTTTAAAATATTGTTTTTCTCCATATATAGCAATTGAAATAACACCATGGCAGAAAACTATAACATGAATCTTAAATGGGCATTTTTTCAAGTAATAATGATAATTAGAAAAAAAGAGAGGCTGCTTGTGAATACCGGTTAATGCTTCCCAAAGAGTACAGAAAAACCCTTTGAGCAAACTGATCATCAGGTTATTAGAGATAGGACATAAATTATTTAATTTTTGTCTGCTTGCTATTTACTTTACTAAGTGTTGACAGCAGCAGGGGACTGTAAAAATCTTTCCAAAGCTCATTTAAGTACAATAAGTGAAAACAGTATAAACTTTTTAATGGAAAAGATATGAGAGGTAGCCAGGCAATATTTTTTTTTAATGTGGGATTTACTGTTGTTCTTGGTATTATCAGTGACAAAGGGCTTAATTATATCACGTAAAGGTTCCTTCCTTCTTGCTTTACCTTAGAAAATTCCAGAAGATGAAGGCTGATCTGTTATGATCTTGCTCGGAGGCTCGTAAGCAAGAGTTAAAACTTTAGCAAAATTTTCCTTCATTAAAAATGCTCATTTGTCATTGAAGTTAAAACAATGATCATTTTAAAAAATAACAAACGTGACTGGGATTCCCTTCCCCTCTCGCTTTCTTATTGAATCCCCGCAGTGGGCATCCCTCAGATCCTGACTGGGCCTTGCAGCCAAGGATGAAGCTCATGTGCTGTGTTGCCATCCTCCCCCAAAACAAAGTTAAAAAGGAAAAATCAACAGTGGATGAGTTACAGAGAAAACAGCTCCGAGTATCTTTCTTTGCTTTAAAGAGGAAATAGATCTGATTTGGCAAAGCAAGGGTCGGGTCACGCTCTGTAAGCCTCTCCCAGGTAGTGCTGAGCCGCCCCGGTTCAGCTTTGCAGCGCTCCTTTGATGTACCAAATTGTAAGGGATTTCTAAATCCTGATTTGGACGCATCCCCCAGCAGCAGAGAGAAACTGACAATTACCCAAGCGAGGCGAGTTGTTTTCAGTTTAGCAGTTTTTTCTAAGCCAGGCTTGTGGTTTCATTTCAAGTTTGAATGTGTCCATTCTCTGAGAAGCCCCGTGGCTTTTCAATAGCAGAAGATCAAATGATGTTAATCGGGCAGTGCGACCTAATCCTCTAATTCAGCCGCCTTTTTACATTAGAAATATTCTGCTCGTGTAAGATTGAATTGCTCTTAATTTGACTTTTTTGTTGTTGTTAAATGTACTATTCTAAAGTTCTGCTCCTGGCTCTGCACAAATTAGGGAAGACCGCATTTTCTTCATTTTTGGGTTTAGATAGGCTAATCCTAAGAGTTCTGGCAGAACATCTCATGTTAAGGACAGGAAGCCCAAGAAGTTATGCCACACCAGGGAGAATTGTGTTTTTCTTAGTGGTCCCACAGGTTGCCCACAGGCAGTGGGGCCAGTGGCCAGCTGGTGCCCACTGCAGGGACACTGCTCTAAAGGCAGCGTCTTCTCACCCCTCAGCTGCTGCCCTTGATGCTCACACAAGTTTCACCGAAGACTAAACCAAGCTCCTCGCTTTTCCTGTTCCATTTTTGTTCCCACATTTTCTCTGATGTGGCAGCCTTGCTGTCACCACCGCTGGGGAGGGGATCCTCTGCAGTGTCCCCCCCTCCCTCCACCTGGTGCATCTGCAGGGACATCGCAGGCTGCAGCTGCATCTGAGGTGCGGGATCACAGGAGAGAAAACAGCCTGCCCTGTGGCTCCGTAAACTACTGATGGCTTGTGAGAGGGATGCCATCTTAACTGGCCTCATGCTGGCATGAGGATGGGGGCAGCTGGGTGACCCCCCCAGACACAGCCGGTCAGATGCAGCACGTTTTCTGACACTGGGACACCAGAAGAGTTCCCAAGCTCTACAAGCACCAACAGACAGACCACAGGCACTGGTTGTGTCACCGACCCTCACAGCAGCATGCCCAAACAAAGGCCACATGAGGAAGGCTCAGAAGAAGATGCCCAGCCCTGAGCAGAGCCACCAGCCTGTGATGCCTCTCTCCGGCCCTGGCAGCCTGCATGGGGTGGTACTGGGCTCCCCAGGGATGAGGACCCTGTGGCTGTGGGGACAGCCACATGCCACACAGGTACCTGTCACTGTGGTGGTTTGCTCTTCTCTGGACCATTACTGAGGATTCTTGCAACTGGAGAAACTAAAATGAGCATTTACAGTTCCTGGCAGATCCCCTTCAACCCCCTGTCTCTTAAGGAGAGCACCAGGGCTGCTGTTCCTGCCGCTGGGTCTGTGATATGCTGTCCTTTTGCGATACCCAGTGGCAACCCAACCTTTTTTTTACCTTTTTGGTTTTTTTCCTGCCAGATGGTCACAAACGAATCCAATTAGTTAATTACTTTGCCTGGAGATATTTTGCCAACATAACCTTTGCAGTGCCCGTGTTGACAGAAGACGTGCGTTTTCAGTCCCACGTGTCCCTGTTGGCAGCCACAAGCTGATGGAGGAGCTGATGCTCCTCCGCCTGAGGAGCAGTTACTGGGTCTGTCCCCCGCTGCCCGGCATTTGCGGAGACGATGTTCGTGTCGCTGTGCCCAGGCTGTAGGATACCCCCTTTTCCCCAGCGCTGTTTTCTTCAAGCAATTGAGCCGCAGTTTCAGCCTGGCATGGGGCAGCGCTACCGTGGTCGAAACAGTCATTTGCGGGCAGAGAGCGCCATCTCCAGCTACCAAACAGTAATTAGTCTGCCGTAATTACTGGGTCCTCTCTCCTTTGGAATTACCACCCGTTCCGGCAAAAGATGGAGGAAAAAACCCTCTGGGACTAATGAAAAACTGAGACTTAAGCCTTACACCGTCTTAATATCCATAGGGAGACTTTTCAAATCCTTGCTAGAGTTTGTGAATTAAATAAAAAACTGCTTAAAATGACAAGGAGCTGGACACCCCAAATTCGTCCCTGTTTTGGGTACGTAGCCAAGAGTAAAATCACTTCAGATTTCCATACACCTAACATCTGCACTATTTCGGGTCCTGCAGCCTACAGAGAGAGAGTCTGCGCATCTGATGCTACACACGAAGCACTTGTTAAGTACCTGGAGAAACTCATACATGGTACCTCTAGTACTGCCCCAGAATGAGAACACTAGTGTAAATCAGCAGTATGCACAAATAGCGCACAAAGTGCACGCAGAAGAATTATATATATACAAATGTTACAAAAATTACGCCACATAAATACTACACACACTTAGTTACATAAATATAAATATTAATATTTAAAATATAACAAAAATACAGACATTAAAAAACCACATAAATGCACAAGAACGTTGATGATTGTATTAAGTACAAGTGTGTTTCATGTACTGTTTATCCCACATAAATGGTACAAATGTTAGTGTATGCTTTTAAAGAAGGCTGTGCTGAAAAAATTAAACCGAGACATTACGTATAGCTGATGCCTGAGGAATTGTTCTCCACCACAATGTTAAATGACGTTGTTGCCATCTTGTCACCAGCAGCTTCCTGACACCGTGGGAAACCTTGGATTTCCAGAGCATTCACAGCTCCAAAGGGTTTGAATGAAGTAGAGATCTCAAGAGCAAGAGAAACTGAGTCTGTTAAAGGGGATGGGCTGCTTCTGAAAGTGTTCTCTAACCTCAATGGACAGCCAAGGTGGAGCCAGCGAGCCCAGCCTCATCACCCTTACAGAAAACTTCCTTCTAGGAATGTATCTTAAGGGCATCAGTGGCACAGCTGTCACGCAATAACACGTAAAGTCACGGCTCATGTGCGTACAAGACTCCTTTAAAGAATCGTTAAAGCATTTGCAAAAGCAAATGGATTACTGAATTTAAAGGGCTATGAGAACTAAACATGTACATGGAATAGAAAGATCCAGGAAGGGTAAAAGACAAACATCTGCTATCAGCTCGCTTCAAAAAGAGCAGTCCTACTGCTCCTTCATAACGTTCTTTCCAGCTGTTGTCCAGGTAAGCTTATTTCTTTTTTTTCCTTTAAAAAACAAACAAAAACCTCAAACTGCCCCTAACAAACAAATGAGCAAACAAACCAAATCCAAAAAAAACCACCTCCACAAGAACCCAATCAACTCCTGACTGTCCAGTTTCTCTGCACCCAACTGTTCCACAGCACATCCTCAACTAAATATGGCATCTTATTTACGATGCAAATTATTAAATGACTCTGTGTTGCTTTTATGATTGTCTAACTGACTTCAGAAAGTATTTGACAACCATTCTGAAGGTGAAACAGATCCAGTGAGCAGCCACAGGGACTGCAAGATACAATAGGAAAGCTGATGAAGCTCTAGCAGAGAGAGACCTGCAATGGACAAGGTGGCAATCAGGAGCAGCTGGCATGGCTTCATGAAGGAAATAAAGCCTTTGGCAGTGTTTCCCACAGCATTCTCCTGCAGAAACTGCCTGCCCAAGGCTTGGGAGGGCGTACACAGCACTGGGTGTAAAACTGGCTGGAGGGATGGACCCAGGGGGCGGTGGTGAATGGAGCTCAGTCAGGTGGTGGCCCGTCACAGTGGTGTGACCCAGAGCTCAGTGTCAGTTGTGTTTCATGTCCTTATCAACGATCTGGAGGAAGGGATTGAGTGCATCCTCAGTTGTTTTGCAGAGGACACAGTTGGGTGTTGATCTGCTGGAGGGTGGGATCAGGGCAGGGCTGAGGATTTATACCACAGAGGAGATCTACAGGGGCTGTGGGGGCTGCTCTGAGGGTCCTGAGTCAGGTGGGGACAGCTGCTGGTGAGGAGGGTGCTGCTGGGGCAGGAAGGTGATGGAGGTGCTCAGTGAGGACCGACAAATCCAGAGGTGACCCAGAGCTGACCAAGGGGGTATATTTCCATCCCATCTGCATCCTGCTCAGTCTAAAAGCTGAGGGATTGGGGGGTCAGCCCCTTCCTTCAATGGCTAGCGTCCAAGAACTTTGACAGCAGTGTTACCAAAGCCTCTGCTTCGGTTATAACCATGTGCTATCAAAAATGTTTGCTTCCTACTGACCTCCTTCCTGTGTGAGAAAATAGTGACCAAGCTGCTAGTGATAAGAACGGGATTACAACAAGTAGATAATCACATCAAGGTTCTCCTATATGTCAAAGTATGCCCTCCTGAAGCAATTAGGACAGAGCCGTGGTTACTTCAAGGAACACCTTGATCATCCTCAAGAAGCTGGAAACTTACAGGGAGCTTTTACTGTCCTGAGAGGAGCCATTGCCTGAAGAGGATAATGTAAGCAAGGGCATCCCTGCCCAAATGACAATGGAGGAGCTCCTGCCCGCGCAGGACTGCTTTGCAGAGGCTGCAGAATTTAACATGATGCGCAAAAGGGCTATCGGGTCATCCTGGTGAATATGTAAGCCCAGGTGGAGTTACGTATCAGGTAGGCACAACGATGAGAGTCTTTTGTGTGTCAATAACAGGTGCATGTCCCCGGGGCAGGGTCTGTGGACTTCCACCTACCGCCCCATATGACATAAGGCAGGATCTCCGCCCGAACTGCTTCTGGTTTCCAGAGCTTTTGTTTCAAGGCTTTTCACTCTGGGCACCTCTCTCCTGGTCCTCGGGCTCTCAGCCGTGACAGCCGAGGTACCACAAAACCTGCTCCTCCGTGGTTCCCGCAGAGCCAGTGGCCGTGGCCCGTCTGCCAGCCCTCTTGGCAGCACCAGGGAATGGATCGCCCCTTTTTTTGTTGATTTCCCCTTGATTTTTTGTCAAAAAAGTAAAACCATCTGGGGGATCTCTTTACCTCACTGATTTTTCTGTGCTAAATCAGACTTTTAAAAAGAACTTAAAATTGCATGATTTGCCAAGAGGCTTGCATCGTTTGAACTGCCGAGCAGCTGTAGCAGGCAATTTATGAGGTGCACTTCGGGATTGCCGAGCCCGTTTAAGCAGAGACGACCGAGCGCTTCGCCGTCTGCCCGCCGCCGCCAACGCTCCATCTCACCTCCACGGGGCCCTTCCCCGGCAGGGCCGGGAGCGGGCACAGGCAGGACACAGAGCGGGTTTGTTTGCTGCGTCACACACCAACCGACAAGGTTTGTGTGGAGGAGACGCCGGGTTCGGGTTCGGGTTCGGGCACGGGCACGGGCACGGGCACGGGCACGGGCNTGCCGCGGGGCCATGGCCGCCGGCTCGCAGTGCGGGGGCTGTGGCGGAACGGGGGGCCCAACAGGCGAGTCCGCAGCTGGGCCCGGCACTGGGAGGCAGTTGAACGCGTCCTCAGGGCGCCGGACCGCATCAAGGGCTGTGGCGGGGGCTTCAGGGTGCTGTGAGGGCTGCCGGGCTGGTTTTAGTGTCCCTCGAGGGCTGATGGGGCGGAGGCTGGAGCGGGGTTTGAGGAGTAGTTCCTTTGTGTGGGAGTGAGGGGGCTGAGAGAGCCCTGGGGAGGACCGAAGGGGGGGACGACGGGGGCTCTGAGGGGAGTTTAAAGGGGGAATG